>KZ809600.1:13596-25888 GCA_000696205.2 Oncopeltus fasciatus
TATATATATATAGAGAGAGAGAGAGAGAGAGAGAGAGAGAGAGAGATCCATATTGCCAGCTATATATCAATAATTGTTTTCAAATTCTTAATTGAACTTGTAATATCATACCTACTTGTTAAATTGTAGGTTGGAAAACCTTTGTAGGTGTGTGTTCCTTTCACTAGACATTCCAGTTTAAAATAGCAAAAAAGTTACTTTTCTTATATTACATACTTTTATTTTTGCTATTACATTACATAGCAAATGTAGTTGATACTACTAGTACTATAATAGTATTCTAATATCAGGTATTGAACATATTAATCATCAAGGGCTTCTTTAGTTTAATTAAGAAATCAAAGATGAAAAATCATAATTTTTAGATAGCAGTGAATGCAGAATACATTTTTATGTAAGGATAATTAACTAGATACTTTTTTAGTTAAGAATAATTTTCTAAGTAAGAAAACGTTGTTTATTAACAAACTTGATTTTCTACAATTACATTTAAGGACAGTACTTTCCAATTTTATTGTTGTGTCTTCTTCTATTCTAATCAATTACTTTATAGTTAAATTTAACCAAAAAATAAATTATTATTCGGTAATTTACTAAAAGTACCTTTACACAACCTTTTATGTTTGGGTGCTGAAATCAATCTTTGAATTCCATATAGCTAATTTTAAAAGATTCCGTGCTAAATTATTTTCAAAAAACATGATAAAAGTGATACATAAAGTACTGCAATGTTTCCTAAAACACTCCTATATTTTAATAATGATATTATCACTATATTTTATTGGAATTCAAATATGCTTTGTTCATATTGACTATCTAATTCTCCATTTCAAGAGATTCCCTTGTTTATTCTTGTTGTTTGCTGGACGTGTTTGTGTAAACCGGCATGGGAGGGAACCATCTCGTCTGAATACAAAAATGTTTTATATTGGCTAGGTCGATCTACATTTATTCTCTAATATCTTTCCCCATTGTGTGTCTTTTAGCGAATTTCGAAGAATTGTAACTTTGATTTTTGAGGTAATCTTTTTTTTAAAAATCATTTCGTTACTTCTGTTATCCTATCTACTAGGCACGAGCTTTACGTTTTTAAGTGCAAAAAGAAGGCTAAATTTGTAAATTAGTGAATTAAGACTATTAGGAGTAGGGGTTCGCATAATTTGGTAGTTAGGATTAGGATCAGGTTATAAAGCGATAAACTTCATGGTTATTACGTCCTGACTGTTGGGGTTTATCTAGGGTTAAATCTGTTATCCATTCTTTTAAAGTTTTCTGTTTTTTAGTGCTTGTTTACATTACGTTGTATAGTACTTGGTGTTCAATAAATTATATTCGAACACACAGACATACACAAATATAGATACAAAACCATTTTAAAAGCAGAAATATAAATTATATAACTTAAAAAGTAAATTAACAATAAAAATTGAAACAATAGATGAACAATTTTAATATAGCAATTAGATTTATATAGTGAATACTTTGGTATGTTTATTATAGCATATTATTAACGAATTTCAGTAATTTGCTAAGTTTACTCAACTCCAAGCAGACTTTTTTCTTCTTCACATATTCTTGATTTTCAAAAAAATAGATTTTATGTTTTTATTATCTGTCATCCTGTTTTTCATCCCTATTCGTCAACTTCCTCTATCCCCCATATGGTTTCCTCTGGCTCACCTACTCAATACTTTTTTACTTTCATCAGTGTTCTAATTCTTTATTACCTTTTTTCTTTTACTTATTATGGCCCTCCTCTGACCTTATTCTACGCCCCCCCCCCTTACCATTTTATTTTTTTCTTGACACTCTCTTTTTCAAATTATCTTCTTATTTTTCATTTCCTCTTAAAAGCCTCACAATCTCTCTCCCCTCTTTGTATCTCAATATTATTCTCAAACCCTCCGATTTTACTGTCCCTACTTATTTCCTCCTTCACCCCTTCTTTACTTTTACTTTACTCTATTTTACTTACAATCTTTTTGCAAATTTTCATCTCTAAAATTAACCTATTCAAGTTCACACTGATTCACTGATCTTATATAGAAAGAGCCAAAAATACTGTTAAGAATAGTAAGCTTAGACTGATGAAGGTCGATAAGAAAATCTAAGAAATTTTTTTTTCATTTTTATGTAATGAAAATTCTCCTTAGAAAAACAAAATTTAGGCACGAAGGTTAGGGCATTTTTTTTTCTATTATCCTGTTCTCTAAAAAAAGAAATCTCTTGATTAACTTCCTCCCCCACAATTCCCCATGAAAAATGTTTTCCGTGTTTGGAGAAAGAATGTTATTTTCAAAAGTTTATTCGATGACGTTTATACGGAGAAAGTATATTAAGGAAAATATATAAGAATTAGTAGGGTTTTCACGGCCTACTTAATTTTTTTGTCCAGAAATAAGGGATTACTATTTTTTTAAATTTCAAATGAGTTGATTTGGATTGGAAAGGCGAAGGTCGTGGAAAACATGTTGTGTCAATTTTTTAATATTAAAGTTTTGACATAAATTAATTGGATATAATATGTGAAAGATTAACTTTTCTACAATTTAAACTGTAATTATTTGGTTCTACAACATTTTCATGAAGATTCCATACTAATGATGCTTTAAAATGTATTTTCCACTTTTGTGTGCCCAGTCTTCTTTTCCGTACTGTGTAGAACCAGCCATTGTTTCGTTACTTTTAACTGCCTTTGCCTTCTCTATCTAAAAAAAAGAAAAGAAAGAAAAATGGGCTTTTATCCTTATCTGTTTCTATCTTTACTGAGGTACAAAAATTTTCCTTAATTTATTTTGCACCTACTTCCTTGACATTTTTTTTCACTCTGATTTGGGGAATTATATGAACATATTACCCAGGTTCATTTAATAAAAATTTGTTTACCTCGTTTCTACATAAAGTTTTTCTTTTTTTTTCATTCCTTTCAAGTTCTTTTTATTAACCCCGATCTCACAAAAAAATTAAATTTTTCGGCTTAATTCTCTCCTCGAAACAACCCCTTCCTTCATCAAGAGCTGCTTTCCGGAGTGTTCAGGGTTGGGGAAGGACGTCAATTCCTTTCCTTTCCTCGCTATCCAATTTTAGTCTATTATGTTCGGAGAAGATTTTTCGAGATCTGTCAAAGAATCTTGGTTCAAACAAGTTTGAGGCAATTGGCTTACCTATCTCTTTTCCCTTGCTGTATTTAAATTATTTCCTGTTTTCAGTTAGATTACTTTTTAAATATATAGAAATGTGTCATACATAAAAGTAGTAAAAGTTTGATCCTCGGTCTTGAAAGCCGCTTAGTTGTAGTACAAGAGAACATGTAGTATATATTTTGTATTATTATCAGAAACTATTCATTTTCACAACTCTGCTGACTTTTCCAAATAAATACGAAACTGTATTTGAGTTTATTTATAATTTTGAATGATGTTTATTTAAAATATAAATTAGTCGATAACACCTAAGAAATCTTAAATAGCGCAGCTTTTAAGTTATTTGTTAAAAAAGTTTTATGTGTCACTAAAACCTGGGTCAGATAGAAGGGTGTGACAATTACGTTTTTACAAGACACAGTGAACAATGAGAAGGAAATAAAATATCGCCAAGGCTCATTGGCCTTGGAGGGAAGGAGGCCGAATAATTTAACGTTCATTGTTACATTCTTTAGTAACGTTTTTAGTATACGTTAAAACTGTTATAGAATATAGATGTAAGAAAACTTATTTTTTATACCTATTATACTTTATACTTCTTTTTATACTTGTACAAGAGGGAATACATTGATGATGTTTTAACTTGTTCCATCCGTAAATCTCCTTACCCTCTCGATCGATTTCAACTTTTAACAAACTAGTTTAACTGTTTGCAAAAATAATCTTAAATACTCTTTTTTAAATACTGATTTCAGTTGTGGTATTTAATCCCACGGTAATTTTATACAAGAAATGCAAGGGAATAGAATAAAAAGTGCCCGGAGAGCAGAAGAACCGGGTTCGATTCCCCGGCTGAGCTAGCAAGATTTTTTTATTCTGTTCCCTCTCATGAATTGTTTATAATTTACGTGGGATAAAAAACCACAACCAAAATAAAATATTTAAAAATATACAATTTTATTGTTTCCAGGGCTGTATTTAATTTATTTCCTGTTTTCAGTTAGATTACTTTATAAGTATATAAGAATGTGTCATACTTAAAAGTATTAAAAGTTTGATCCTTGGTCTTGAAAGCCGCTTAGTTTATTACAAGAAAACAAATAAATTTTTATATTATTATCAAAAACTATTCATTTTTCACAACTCATGACAGCTGACTTTTCCAAATAAATACGAAACTGTATTTGAGTTTATTTATAATTTTGAATGATGTTTATTTAAAAAATAAATTAGTCGATTACACCTAAGAACCTTAAATAGCGCAGCTTTTAAATTATTTGTTAAAAAAGTTTTATGTGTCACTAAAGCCTGGGTCAGATAGAAGGGTGTGACAATTTCGTTTTTACAAGACACTGTAAACAATGAGAAGGAAATAAAATATCGCCAAGGCTCATTTGGGACTGCCTTGGAGGGAAGGAAGCCGAATAATTTAACGTTCATTGTTACATTCTTTAGTAACGTTTTTAGTATACGTTAAAACTGTTATAGAATATAGATGTAAGAAAACTTATTTTTTATACCTATTATAATTTATACTTATTTTTATATTTGTACAACAGCGAATACATTGATGATATTTTAACTTGTTCCATCCGTAAATCTCCTTACCCTCTCGATCGATTTCAACTTTTAACAAACTAGTTTANTTTTTTTATCGAGGAAGACAAAAGTTTGTGATTCTTATTCCTTCGCTCTTATTAGTATTGAATTACAATATATTATAATGATGTATGTTATATATAATTTTCTACTTTTTATAATATATAATATTTATTTAAAAAAAAAAAAGAAGAACTCTTGTTAAGTGAGATTGTTTCAAATGTGATGACCGTAAGTTGTAAGCTCTTTCCACGTTTCCACTCCGGGCACATTGCACTATATACTATAGTCTATATACTAAATATGAATATAAATATAATGACTATATGGTATACACTATAGTCAGCCTTCGAAATCTTCCCTTTATCAATCGTGTTTCTCTCATGCTTTCAAGATTATATAAAGTCATTTATTCTTGTTTACGTCCATTTAAATAAAATCTAGTATATCTTCTTAGTCTACTCATTTCCTACTTGACAGAGTTTTTCTTAGACAATATCCTTTGAAAATGTCAAGACAACAAGTGGTGTCAGATTATCAGGTTTTTCAATCAATATCGATATCCTACTTAAGGGAGGAAGGGATTTTTCGAGAAGTTGTTATTAAAAACAAACTGAAACCTGATTGGCTGATGTGGATGTGATCTTGTTATAGATACATAAAGCGAAGGTTATAGGATCATAAATTTATTCGCACATATAAATTTATTCGCCACTTAGGTTGAGTGAGGAAATACTCGTTTTACAGGTTTTTTTATTTTTATTACCGTGTAAATGTATGCAAGGTATAGCTGAGAGACTACCTACCTAATATGTTAATAAAACATATTAATGTTTTATTATAACAAGGTTATAATAACTACCTATTGATATTAATAAAATATGTTTGTTCAGTTATGACCATAATATGGATTTATTTTATACGAATTAGTAGTCAGATATGGTTCTTAGATAATCCTTAATCTATAAGAATAAACAATACTATATATTTTGGAAAAAAGTTCACCACACTTACCGGTGATGTCGTCACCTAGAACAAATCTGCATGACTGGAAGGTAAGGATTAGAAATAGGATAAGTGGACAGTTGAAGGGTCGGAGGGATGTGATGCGGTAGGTACAAAGAGAGAGTGGCCTGCTTCAAAGGGATAATACCAGGAAACGGTAGGAATTATTTCGGATAAGTAGCCTGAGGATCTAGGAGACAGGTAGAGTGGTTGATTTAGGACGAGGGCCGTTAGTTTTTCAGAATGTTGAAAATCTTTGAATGAGTTGAAGAAATTTATTTTATGTCAGTAACTGGATTCTGTTGTCATTAAGTGGGTTGGGTCAAATTTGACTGAACCCCATCAAATTTTCTACTAATAAAACTATGAAAGGTCTTCCACGACCTAGCTTATCACGAGATTGCTTCTCATTTTTAAACATAAACATTTCTAACTATCAGTGCCCCTCAAATATCAGTGTAGAATAAGAGACGTTATTGTCTGAAAATTATTGTTTTCAGATGAACTTTCCTGTCCAAAGCATCCGGTAAGATGGCGGTTATTTTCTGAACACAAATAAATATTGGGCTACATCCCACTCTACATAAGAAACTTAAGAATACTAATAACGATTATTGACAATCTAAAATATGATGCCACCTGTTGATAATATATTGAAATATGATGTCATAGTCTTCTATCTCTAGGGTGGAAAATCCATTCCAATCTTCGAAAATATCTGATATATGTAGCGATTCTCTCATCCGCTAATAAGTTTGAAATTGAGATGTTGCTCTTAGAGCCGAAGCAGTAGTAGAAGTTTTGGTAGCAACTATGTATATCGTGGATGTCCCAGGCCCTGGAAGGTCAGCTGTGATGATGGAACGGTGCTCTTATCGCCCTGCCAACGCCATCAGGGCCCTACATAATTCATATCCGGTCCAACCTCTCTCATCTTCTTTTTCATATTCTTCAGGGACATCCCTGTAACCCCCTTTCATTGGAGTATTATATGCAAAATCACCCCCTCCCCTTCCTCAATTCTTTCCCTACCGCCAATCTTCTTCTGCTTCGTCCGTTTAGATCCACTTTAATGTATACATTATGAAGATCTCGGCTTCTATGAATGAAGTTCTTCGAAGAAGGTGTACACAACCTAATAAAAAAGCCAATTATCAGTTTTCATTGAACTTTTTTTTCAAAAATTCTGGAGTTTCTGTGCTCCCAAAGAAATTTTATGTTTACATTTTCTTAAATTATTAAACTATAATACTTTTGGTATCATAATATATAATCCAGTTCATAATGACTTGTGGTGGCTATAGGTGTTTTACCTTGCTCAATTTTTAAAATAATAAATTTAAATTCGATGTTTTTCATTTATTTTCCGCAAATAGTTCCGTAATAGCTGAAATGGATCTATGATGTGACTTTTGTTTGATTACGTGAGTATGTTTCTGGACACTCTCTAGCGTCTGATGTGTTAAAAAAAAATTAAATTCGCTCATTATTTTTTTAATATGGTTGAGCCCGTTAGTGGCTTCATAAATCTAGAGGGAGATTTAGATAAAAATCAACTTGTATAAACATTATCTTCATTTCTGTTGGAGACAATAAAACATAAAACAATATGTTGTGTTACCGTAAATTCATTACTATGTTTTATTAAAATGAATGAAAAATTAAAAATCTGTTAAATAGTCCTAGGTTTTAACAGAGTTTAAATGAAACAAATATTTTAACTAACCTCTTCAATATACTCTCCCGTATCGGCATTTGCATAAATTTCCACATTAAAAGAGAATAAAATTTGTGTTTTCTTTTTTACGTAGGTAAATTGTACTAAATGGTGAAGCTGGGGTTAGAAATGGCTACTAAATAAAAATTAAAACAAAGAATTGGTGCCAGTAAAAAACGGCACTTGAAAGGATGAACTTCCCTAGAGATAGGAAATTCTGAATCATTCCCCAGATCTACCCCCATCCCTATCCCACATACGCCCCTCCCTTTCACCCACGGGAGTTATGGTATGATTTACCCGCGCTGGGTATTAACATTGCCCCAATTTATCGGCCCAGTGGTATACCTAACTCATTTTCTACCTCTCTACAACCCTCCACCACCTAAATATACATATGTGTATGGGTTTGTACTAATTTTTCTTTTTTTCCATAAGTCTTCCAATATTTTTTATTTTATTATTTGTTTAAATTATTGATATTACACAATATAGTAAAATGATATTTACAAATGGGATAAAACAAAACAGCAAATTAGGAGATTACATTATTTTAATAATATGTTTATTTATGCAAACAATTTTTTATTATTAATAAATAATGATAAAATTACCCTTCGTGATGAAAGGTAGAGTTGCATACTTAATATGGAGCGTTAGCAATTATTCTGGCAAACGCTCGCTTTCACAGGGAAGTGATCGGAGTAAGCTGATCCTCCCCGGGCCCTAAAGAAACGGTTAGAAAGATAAGATTTGAGAATTAGGTAGATGGTACTTGGGAATATGGACTTGAGCTTATATAAGAGACCAGTGTATCATATTCGGTCAAATGCTTGAGTGACGTCTAAGAATGCACCAGGACAAAATTATTTTCGCTTGAGAGAAGAGGCAATCATATCTGCAACGCGATACACTTGCTGGACAGTAGGATGATGATGGGAGTAGGAAGCCAAATTAGGATTAGGAGGAATATTTTAGAATAACTTTCTTAAATACCGTTGAAAGTATAGGAAGAAGGCCTAATTGGTCGATAGGATAATGTGTTAGAAATTTGTTTACTGGGTTTAAGAAACAGGATAATTTCAGAAAATTTTCAAAGTAGTCGAAAGTGGGTGGTTTGAAAGACACAATTATTGAGGTCAGTCAGGAAAGAAATTGCTTTAATAGATTTCAAAGTATTAACCCGGTGATAAGGTCATAACCGGGTGCTTTGTGCTTAGGCAAACGGTTAATAATGTACTTGACCTCAGAAGGGGTTATTACCTTAATCGGTAGGGACATTGGTAATAGTGTGTTCATAGACTCCACAGCCTCTGCGTCATTGGACAAATTATCGGGATCTAAATGAAGAGTAAATGTTTGCATTAGATGCTGGGAAAACAATTGGGTCTTGTCTTAGCAGACAATATTATATTATAAAACAGTATTATTATATTATTAACTGCTATAATTGAAATAAAAATATCTTATGCCTATATACTTTTAATTAAAATAAAGCATCACACAATATTTTATTGGTTAATGCTAAGCGCTTTTAAGATCCATGAACTCATGTTCAGACCTAGAAATCTCCCAGTGTGTGTGAGGGAGTGAGATACACTAACGCTTCTCTATGATTCCTGCACTTTCATGATATGATCGAAGATCTTGAAAGAACACAGCTCTAACCAGAAATGAAATTGCGTAGAGCTTGGAGTTGTCACCCCCTCTCTACTTCTCCCACTAAAAAAGTTGAAAATATCCGATTATATACGTATTCTTGGATGAATTGTTTTAAAAATCATAGTATAAATCAATAAAAGGGTATTTTTCGCGAATTGTTATCATTAATTCCTAAACTCTCAATTAACATACGGAATGAAAATGTTCCACAATTTAATTTTAGATTATTTATAATTAATTTGTAAGAAAAATTAAAATTCCAAATTCTTCGTAAATTTATAAGAGTTGAAAGTGAACTAAGCTCTCTTTGCCAGACCTTTCATTTGGTCCTACAATTTAACCCAAATTTGAAAGAAACTACAATTTCTTCTCCTGCGAACTTGGCATGGAATTTTAATTAAAATATTTGAATAATGTTAGGAAATTAAATTTATCGGCGAATATATTTCAAGTTCCGACATTTCTTTTCGGTGTTTAACATAGAATTCTACTTAGTATCAATTCTTTCCAAGCAAATTTTAAACTATCCTGCAAATTGTTTGAAATGCATCTCATGTGCATGTTAAAGATCGTTAATTTTCCTTGAATTAAAAAACATAATAATGTATATATTATACTTAAATAGTTATATGATGGTACAAAAGGAAATAAAAATTTACACTTTCTGACAATTAAAAAAAAAAAGCAAGAAAACTGTATTCTAATTTGATTTGCTAATTATCAACTCAAAATAATTATTGTAATTTGAGTTGTTTATTAGGGCATCTACAAAAAATATTAAATTTTGCAACAGATCTTATGAATATTCCGTCTGATACCCTTGTGAAATGTGTAAATAAATATTTGTTCAGTTTTCTTTCTAATTTTGTTCTAAAGGTTTAAGAGTAAAATCTAATCAGAATTTGATTTTTATCAAGACACATTATTAATACATAATATATCGATGGTACATAATTTTGAGAGTGAAGTTTTTTTTAAGCTTCTTTATTTGCTCTTATGACGAATTTCCCTGAAAATAGCACTACTGATTTTTTTTTTTTTTTTGGTTGACTATCTGTAACAAGAACCAGTCCCACAAGGAATTGGGGAGAAAACACATTAAAGATTCGAATGTTCGCTATTTATTCCTATTAAAGCATTCAGCACACCGTTCTGGCCACCTATTTTTTTTTTCCAAACCAATAAAGAACCGTGCCCATTTAGGGCTGTCTGTTTTCAGAGGCATACCAGGAGCCCCCTAGGTCATAGCAAACAGAAGCACAGAAAGAAAAGAAATATATTACTCTATACTGTGAGTATTGAACCTGGAACCTTTGAAAATGCCATAACCGCTGTGCTGTCGTTCCCCGTGATTGATGACTATCTACTTAATGGCTAAATGTTTTGCTTTATTATCAATTTCAAAATTCTAAATCGTCCCAGTTCAATACCAGCTGTACGTACCAATGGTTTAAAAGAAAAGTCTATCAGGCTAAGCTGATTTTCAACGTTTCATTATTGGTGGACATCTGTAAGTGTAAATTATCGTAAAAGTAAAACAGCAAACAACGAAGGAAAGAGTAAATGTATCTGAAGACAGGAGATAGCTGTGAATCACAGGGCGTTCTGTAAATCACAGATTCACTCCTGCCGAGCTGTCACCTCAGTCTGTAACCTCCCTCTGCTTGGGCCCTTTCGCCGTTCGCCAGCTTGTCAATTTATTATTGTCAATCCGGTAATCTTGGGGCGCCGGGATAGCTCAGGGGATCCGTACGGGTCTCGCAATCCTGACGCCGCGGGTTCAAATCCCGCCCAGGTCAATCTTTTATTTATAATATAGAAGCTTGTCCTGAGCCATGGGTGTTTAAAAAAGGGTGGCAACCTGTAGATAGCCCCTCCCTCCAATGACCCCAAGTGGTTGCAAGGGAGNGTTTGTTGACCGTAGATATTATTCTTAGATGATTTTAGTTGGTGTTCGGTCAAGGTAAATCCAAAAAACACAAATTTAAAAAATGTATTTTTTAATAAAGGATTATCTGCCAACTTTTCGGCTTACATTGCAAGCCATCTTCAGGGCTGTAGAAATACAATGTCATGAGAAAACAATCATAATTGAAATTAATATAATAGAGAATTGCAATAATATAATAATAATAATATATGTGATATCAAGAGTATGAACCCACTCTTGCAACAGGCCGCTTTCCCGCCTCTTACCTCCTTCCCCCACTTTTCTACCTCTCACTTTGTGTAAAAGGAAAATTTATACTTCAGTCATGGAAATGTGAACTTAGGGACAGGACGTCCTCTCTCATCTTCATGATAGGTAGGTTGAAAATTAGGTGGAAAATTACTGCTTTAATGTTATTCAATATTTTCTTTGTCAATAAGTTGGTGTTTGCATGTCTTTTCAAAATATTTTTTAATTCTCTTATATAGCTTTCTACATTCATACTCTTGATATCACATTATATTATTGCAATTCTCTATTATATTAATTTCAATTATGATTGTTTTCTCATGACATTGTATTTCTACAGCCCTGAAGATTGCTTGTAATGTATGCCGAAACGTTGGCAGATTATCCTTTATTAAAAAATACATTTTTTTAAATTTGTGTTTTTTTTTGGATCCACCTTGACCGAACCCCAACTAAAATCATCTAAGGGTAAGTCATTGTCTACTGCCGAAAAGCTTGACCTTTTGGAGAATGCTGACAATGGAATGCGGAATTTTTGTTACGGCATTTAATCATGAAATGCTGCACAATAACAATACATCCGATGTAGGTTCCCCAGAAGGGAGATTTGATGTTTTCATTTTTCTCCCGATTTGTGGACAACATATGTTGACTGACTGAGGGTGCGTATACTTGTTGAGGTCGTCACTCGAAGGTTTACGCGAGAGCCCCCATTCATTCATGGGCCGGAGGACGTCATGAATGGGCCGTGAAGACCCAGGAGCTGATCGATCCGGGCCTGCGCCTCGCAGCCAGGGGCACCCCGTGGGGCCGAGCCCCTCATCAGTGACCCGCGCTACACGGACCCTACTCCACGGCTAGGTCCCCGCCAACCACCTCGCCACCTCACCCAACAACATGTTCCTACATAGTAATCTCATACCTAACACGTCATTTATATTATTTTTTTTTTATTTTTTTTTTCTTCAAATTTTTTTTTTAAATTTT
>KZ809601.1:55673-69064 GCA_000696205.2 Oncopeltus fasciatus
TTATATATAATAATTTATAAGAAATCACGTATAGCCTATCATTTCTGCAAAGCATTTTTTTCTTTCTGTTCGGAGCCATCAGTATTTATTATTACATATCCAGTTTATATTCTTGGCATGCCTTCTAGTTTTATTGATTTGTCAACCTAAACTATTGTGTTTGTATACTTTATTTGTTTTCTAGCTCAAGATTATCTAAAAGAATATCACTAATTTTTTTTATTTGTGCATTCCTGTTTAAAGAGGAGGAACATTTTTTAGAGGGACACATGAACATGGACGTATATGTAAGAGAAAAGCACTTGGAGTTGAGCTCGTTATTTGCTGTTGCTACGTCGCGGTTTGTGCGTCGAGCTGGGAACACGGAGGTCACAAATCACCTTAGCGAGCTCCTCTCAATTATTTTCCACCCTCTGGTTTCAGCCCATTTACCAGGTGAGGTGTCGGGGTCTTCCGGAGGGTGGGTGTTGGGAATTCTTCTCTCTGTGATTTTTTTTTTTCTCTTTCAACCATTTAGGGTCATGGAGGGAGGGGCTATCTACAGGTTGCCACCCCATTCTATATATACATGGCTCAGGACAGCTTTTATGTATATATAACAGCTTGTCCAGGGCGGGTTTTGAACCCGACGCGTTAGGATTGCGTGGAATGGATCCCTTAATTTATTCTGGCGCTTCTTTTCTATAAGTTTATTCTTGTGTGATCAGCTTACTCTTCTGAAAAATTCTGTGTAGTTTTAATATGTTTCTCATATGTCAAGAAGAGTGGTGTTAAGGGCTTTACCCACAATTTATATATGGAATCTATATCGGTATTTAACCTATTGGTTTCTTTCATATTAAGACCTCTAGTATTGAACACCTATACACCAAATCCACGTTTCACGGGTGGTGAGGTGTAGCATGTAGCAGTCCCCCGCGCACTTTATTATCTTATCCTTGCGATAACCGGTCCGCCGGGTCACGCCCAAGGCCCCATGCGGAGATAGCCCTATAAATTGAGAATTGTTCTTAGTCTTTATACATTCTCACTCTGTTAGTTCAAGTGACTGGATCTGTGCCGCACGCTGTGATTGTTCTTACCCTTCCTCCCACATTTGCTGATATGGTAAGTAAACCGTTTTCACTGTTCTGTTGCGGGTCGGATTGTGGGCCCGTTCTATGTACCGCAGCGGGTACTGATGATGTTTTATGTTTGCAGTCAGACGAAGAATGTTACTCTCAAAAAAACATGCTGGGCTAAGCAGAAGAACTCGCGTCGAACATGGCAGCTCCCTGCCCAGATGGTCCTCCAGCGAAGAAGAGGGCGACCAAGAAAGCATCATGCAGACCCGTAATACAATTTCTCATAACAATTCTGACAACAGACATACTGTAGGAAGCGGACTTAAAACAATTTCTGACGCTAGCGACGAGAAACATATTTTCTCTACCAGACCCTGCCCCGCGGATGTGGGAACATATCTTGATGACATTATCGAAAGTTTTATTTTCGGACACCCCCTCGACGGACCAGACGGGCTCGCGGACTTACTTGCAGACTCTCAATACTATGTCCGAGAATCAATTGTTTATTCCGTGTGGCACCCCGGACGACATCAATCGTATCGAGACTTCCTTGAGGATGTCCATAAGCATTTATCTCAATTGGGACGCCGACACGACGGATTGCAGTTCGGATTCACACACACTCAAACGAACACACCCCATTTCCACTTCATCCACGACTGCTCGTACAACAACAGACAATGTCGGTGCGCAGGAATCCAAGATTGTTCGCAGGCATACGGACGGATCGGACGAGGAAAGAAACGTAGATTCTGCCGAAGGGTCGTCCGACGAGGAACTAACGATTCCAACGCAATATATCTCACGGCCCTCCAACGTTATTCGACGCTACCGGGACGGTCAGGGTGTTGGTTCCACTTCGGAGGCATCAAGTGGGACACATTTGGTGTCCCTCCGAATAATGACATACGCGGAGGCGAAAAAAGTACCGAAAGCACAACGTTGGAAAACGACTTCTCGATATGCGGAATTCGTCCTGGATTGTGAGGAAAAGGATCCGCGTTAGCCGTTACAATGACGGGTATTCGATTGATGAGATTTCTATTTTCATATTTGACATTGACAGATAACGGAGTACCCGCAAAAAGCAGTTTAAAATTTTCAAGTGTGGCCGGCTCAAAATTGGGTTCGTCGAAGATCAGTAAATTTCGTCGCGTACAGTCCTGAAATGGGAATTGGTTATATCGATTGCTATTTCCGATATAGCCTGTATTGAGCATCATTTTTGCCACAATAGACACAAAATACGTTTTTCCCACAGATGGTGGACCGTGTATGAGAAGGCAGTTTGTTTTACCCGACGTCTTGTTCAATAATGAATAGAGGAATTGGAGAAAACCGTGTCGCGTTGTATTATCCATCTGTAGAGTCAAAATCGTACGTAAAAATGTATATGTTTCATCGACCGACATGATATTATGTGCTAGAGGATAATAGATAACAGTGGAAGCGCGCCTCACAAAGTCGCGAATTTCCGACAGCGATAACTTTGATAATTTTGTTTTGTGTATTTTGATGGCGTCTTGGAAGATCGTGTGTCTTTCAGTGATGTACTTGAAATCGGAGAGGAGCCACTGGTCTGTCATCGTGATGACCGGCAACGGTTGGTTTTCCTGCAATTGCCGTCCTTCTCGAGTTATTGTTTCCGCGTCCCGAAAGATCCGTATCATATTGCGATAGACGTCCGGATGCGTTACCTTGTTGAAGACGAATTCCGCATATCGAGAAGTCGTTTTCCAACGTTGTGCTTTCGGTACTTTTTTCGCCTCCGCGTATGGCATTATTCGGAGGGACACCAAATGTGTCCCTCTTGATGCCTCCGAAGTGGAACCAACACCCTGACCGTCCCGGTAACGTCGAATAATGTTGGAGGGCCGTGAGATAAATTGCGAGGGAATCGTTAGTTCCTCGTCGGACGACCCGTCTGCAGAATCTACGTTTCTTTCCTCGTCCGATCCGTCCGTATGCCTGCGAACAATCTTGGATTCCTGCGCACCGACATTGTCTGTTGTTGTACGAGCAGTCGTGGATGAAGTGGAAATGGGGTGTGTTCGTTTGCGTGTGTGTGAATCCGAACTGCAATCCGTCGTGTCGGCGTCCCAATTGAGATAAATGCTTATGGACATCCTCAAGGAAGTCTCGATACGATTGATGTCGTCCGGGGTGCCATACGGAATGAATAATTGATTCTCGGACATAGTATTGAGAGGCTGCAAGTAAGTCTGCGAGCCCGTCTGGTCCGTCAAGGGGGTGTCCGAAAATAAAACTTTCGATAATGTCATCAAGATATGTTCCCACATCCGCGGGGCAGCATTATTCGCACGATAACATCAACTCGCCAAAGGACGTCCCCTTCCGAAAGAGATATACAGTAATGACTGCATTGTATGATACAACAGTATTTGGATTCGCACCAGCTGCTATTTAATAAGAGAGAAGAATGAAATAAACTCAGATACAATATCTATGTATATATATTTAATAACACTGTATAGAAATATATCATTGTACAATTATACTGCTATCATTATTGCATATAAAAATCCCTCAACCAGTTGTCCTGATTCCTATTTATCAATTCATATAGATCGACGTCCATGGGCGTCGTCTGCGTCTCATGAGGTAAGGTTGTGTTGCCGATTTCCAGGTCTGCGACAAGAGTTGCGCAGTCTGATCCGGCGTCGTGCCGCAGCGCCAATTCCACCGTTGGACATTCAAACGGATCGTGAAATACAGGTGCAGCCACATTGTCGCTAGACGAGGTAAGTAATCTATACAGACCGTCTGGATGGGGATAGTCGTGTTTGTCTGTAAGTATCCCGTCAAGTCGTGCAGTCCATCGAAAACGTTTGATCCGCGTGTTGAACTCCGGATTGTGTAGAAAAGGATCCGCGTTAGCCGTTACAATGACGGGTGTTCGATTGATGAGATTTCTATTTTCATATTCGACATTGACAGATAACGGAGTACCCGCAAAAAGCAGTTTAAAATTTTCAATTGCGGCCGGCTCAAAATTGAGTTATATATATATTNCAATCCTTTATATATATATATATATATATATATATTCAAAATTAAATACATCAAATACATAAAATTGAAGACTGAAGTATGTAAATAGGAGATTGATATAAACGGATAAATTTACTGAAATCTTTAAATTTATTGTTTCTGAGTGAAGTAAAGCTTATTATGCTTATTAATATTAGTTTTCATCTATGATTATTCAAAGAACTTCAAAATTCAAATAAGTTTTGAACCTGTTTTGTAGCAGATTTTCATTAAATGAAGTAAGCAATTCGTTGGAGCTCATGTTTTTAATGAATTTTCTATGAATAATCTTCCAGTAAAACATCAACTAAATACAAGCAATCTATCCCAAAACTTCTGACTCCCAGTTATCTCTTTTTAACAGGTTTTCTGATTTAATTTTAATTAAGTAAAGTTTCTGAACATTTATTGTAATTATGGCGAATAAGAAGAAGAAAATTAGTTATTTCCAAAGTTTTCACGTCAGGTTGTTTGAAATATTACAGACACTTCATTCTTAAGCCTAGCAAAGTAATTCAAGTGCTTCCCGTCATAAAGATTATTTAAGCTCGTAATTTGTATATTACGTAAGATAAAGTTTTAAGAGAGAATAATAATTAATTCCTCTAGTTGTACTATATATGTATGGTATTACAACATTTATTTTGTATACAGTATTTTTGACACTCAACGAGGTAAGCTTTAGAAGTTCATTTTATATAAATTTTCAGCATTAAGGATGTAAGCTGAATATAAAAATTAAAATTCTTCGGTCTTTGGGCCAAAATAAATTTTAAACTTAGCTCCATCGTATTATGAAAAGACTTTTAAGTCACATATTCATATGACTAAATAACGTAATATAATTTTTTTTTTATTTGGTATTTAAATTAAAGCGATTTTTTTTTTTTTTTTTTTTTTTCCAAATCGTCCATAATGCAAGATATGAAAGTAGGAAAAAGACTATCTGCAGGGAATCAACATATTTACAATAACTTTGGTATTGGATAAGTTTTAATTCTTTTGTTAACTCTATATGATGCAAAAAGCTGCAATTATGTAGACAATTTATATATATATATAAAAAAAAAAGTATTTATATAAACGCGAGTTTTGGACAGCTATCTGAATCAAATTTTCNTTTACATTTTCTGATTTATTTAATTACTTAAATAATTAAAATACAATTAAACAATCCTTTTGATGCAGAAAGAAAAGTACAAAATTAAATATTAGTTGATTACACTTTCATTTGTGTATTTTTTTATTTTAGATTATTTAATTTCTCATTAAACTGAAAAACATATCCTCCGAAATTAAGTAAATTACAAATTTATCAACAGGTTATTGATCCAATTATTTTCAAATGAAGGATTAAATAATTAGAAAATACATACTCTATATATTTTATTTACTCCTCAGAAAGTAGAGAATGCAGTAATTTTTTTCTTATTAATTCATAAATTAAATTATGAATTAAGCAGTAATGTTGTTTTGTTTTTTATTTATTTGAATATAGCACATCTTATCACATATCTTATTAAACAAAATTTTAGAAAGTCCTAATCAACGATCTAATTTTCACGCCTCAATTCTGATCTTGTTTTTTCTTAAAAATCGAGAAGTTCGATTGCGATTACTCATAATTTGATGGAATTTGAGGGAATGGCCCTGATTCCTATTCAGACAACAAAAGGGAAGAGTAGAATAAGAATGCTTGAATCTGGCATAATTGTTGTTAGGTTCTTATTTGTTTAAGAAAACAAAAATACAATAAAATTATTAGAGCAGGATATGCTGATATAGTCTAGGTCTCATACCTAGACTATATCAGCATATAATGCTCTAATAATTTTATTGTATTTTCTTTTTTTTTTGTTTTCTTGTGTAAATAGTATAGTATTTATTGTATACATACCATGTCTTCCATCTTGTGTAAAAAACAACTGTTTTGGGCCAAGAATAAAAAAAATATATATATTTCTTCCTGTTTGTTCAGTTTTAAAGTAAATTGCTGTTGTTAAAATATTGTTTTGTTTTTTAAAACCTAACATTATAACGGACTAAAGGTGTGGCTAAAAGTGGTTTATGGCATTTATGCCATTAGAAATCGGGACATTACACAAAAGAAGGAAGTGAAGAAGAGAACACGATGAAGTTAAATTTTTATTTAAAAAAAAAAATAAAATAAAACTTGCTCTAAAATATGGGTGCAATAGACGAAGTTACCGTGAAGTAGTGGAAGCCAATATTAACATGGGGACATGTTTTAATAAAATAAGATTAGCATAAACAAAATGGTTTTTTTATTTATTTATGCATATCCAAATAGCTATGTCACAACTAAATTTTGTCTAAAAGAATTGAAAATTTCTTTACAAAGAAAATATTTTGTTTACAATAATAATTTACATTTTTAACGTAAAACTACTATCTCAAATGTTAATTTGAATACCTACTATTCTTAGCTTACAGTTTTTATTTTTATTTACGTAAGGATTTTATTTATTTTATTGCTATGTTGTGGGAGCTGATATGCGCGAGGATACATTGCCTTTTCAATCAATATTGTCGTCACACTAACGGTCGGCTTTGATCTAGCGGGGTACACATGTATGACGGACATGAGCTCACCTCATTAGCGTGTGGTCCCTGGATTCTACACCTGACATACAGTCCGACAAGCTCGGTAATTCAGGAACGCTTCCACTTGATCAGTTTCTCTTATGGGAGGCTGTTCGTTACGGAGCAAAATTCCATGTGTTCGCGCAATGATAACACCGTATTCGTATAAGTGTAATCTTCGTAAAATTTGATGTGTTATCATATGATGAGCGATCCCTATCGAGAATACAGCCGTTTTTAAGTATCATATCATAATAACTTTGTCAAACACTCAATCAAAATAAATAATAATAATTACACACACACACACACACACACACACACACATATATATATATATATACTCGAGACTATTCATGAAGATTGAATATGATTTTCTGCATTTAATTTAAAGAAACCCTTTTCCTTTACTGAGCAGGATCGTAATATTGGTGAAAAAGTGATAAACAATTCTCCAAAAGTCATCTCTTGGGAAAAAAATATGATTATGGGCTGCTGTAGAGAAATCTTCTGAAGTGAATGGTGTTTAGGGAATAGGGCTGTCCTATGTCGAATGCTCAGAGCTTTCTTGTTACTGGAGGGCTATATTCAGCCTAATTGGCTTTGTTGGATGGAAGGCCTGAAGCTAGGAAGCAGTCAATCCCAGACTAGATATTACCCCTTTGAAGCTGATATCATCTCCAGTCCCCGGGCCAGGATCGATTTCAGCCTCTTATGAGCCGTTCCTCGCAGCTTGGGTACTGGACTTGGCTGCTTTGTTCGCGCGATATAACAATGTCTGTAACTGTGACAAATGAACTTAACATTGCAGAAATTTTGATGGCTCACTTCTTTGGATACATATATATAAGTAGATGCATAGAGAGAGAGAGAGAGAGAGAGAGAGAGAGAGAGAGAGAGAGAGTAGAGGTTGCCATTCCATTCTAAACACCCATCGCTCCCTGGGCGGGATTTGAACCCGCGAAAAGGATTGTAAGACCCAAACGGATCCCATGAGCTACCCTGGTGCTCCCCAAGTCATAAGAAAATACGAGAATTACTGCGTATTAATTTTAGGCATAAATATTCATACTTTGAAACCCGTATCAGAATAGCTGATACTCTATATCAGTTCTAATTTTGAAAAAAAAAAAAAATTTTAATTAGTAAAAAATAATCTACATAGAAATTCAGAATCCATATTCTATACATGAATATATCTTTCAGGCTAGACCATATCTATCCCGGAAGATGTAATGCATAGTTAATATTTGCTTAGTTTTCGCACATCATCTGATGTCTTCTTCAGGGCTGAATGTAGAGAATGACTAAAGGTCCAGGGGTCTTTTATTCCTGTCAGCAGAAATTAATCGATGTCTGCTACTCATTGGTGGGTTCTTATCAGTTCTTTCCTTAAGATTTCTGCCTGCCTTCTGTTATCACTGGAGATGCCACCACTGATAATTCCACCATCCTAACTGGAGAAAATAATTATTGCCGCCAAACAAATTGAGGAGCCATAGAAATCATTAAAAAATCCAAATAACGTTAATAGGAAAGAAGGATATACTCAAAGTTACTATTACAAACCAACTTTATCAATCAGAAAAAGCAACATAGCTGACATTAATAACAGAAGTTAGATGATAGCCACCTCAGAAAATGAACTAATAAAAGCCAACCAATGGACAGGGAGACATAGATCAAGGTTCGAATGAAATAAATATAAATTAAATAATTATGTCTGGAGACTTTAGAAGCCACACAAACACATAGATATTTTAATAATTTTTATAACCACCTATTGAACTACTTTGGGTCTGGATTGGCACAATTTTTTGGAAGCAGTATTTTTTTTTATTATTTCTTGAGCATAATAATGTTCCATTATAGCTCAATAATAAAGTTATAATTATTTATATACATTATTTAGTTATTTTAATAGCATCTGCTAATATAGGTGATAAGGGCAAAAGAGAGCAATAAAAGATGGTGAGATGTACTCAAAAGTCACCTTGAATGATGTAAAAGCATTAGTTAAAAAATTATTACTTAATAAGTGGAGAAATGATAGTCAACCAGAGACAACAAGTTACGTTAGATAAAATCTACTCCGAGGGTATGGTCCAGTTCCATGTCAACTGACCGTAAGAGAGAAGTGGTATTAGCCAGACTAAGAATAGAACACAAGACTTACTCATGGCTATATAACCATGGTTATTTGTAGTCATCCTTATGTACTGTTTTAATATATTTTGTATTCATGAGCAATCTTACCTTGATTGATTGCAAATATGTAAGATATTTGTTACTAACGATATATATATGCGTCCTAGATTACATGAAATAGAAATTTCAAACACAAAAATTTATTAACTTCGATATTTATTAATTGACTTTAGGTAAACACCTCTTCTTGAGTTCAGCTTCTCAATTAAGGTTTCATTTAAATTTTTAATCTTTAATTTACTTTGGAAATTTAAGTTTAATTGATCCCTAAAAGTGTTGGTTTTTGAATTTAAGAGGAAGACTTTTATGTATTTGTTTAGAATTTTTTCAGAATGGGACATATTATCGCTGTGATAAAAAAATTGTTGTTAAATGATGGGGTATATGATAAAGAAAAACATTGTGTTGATAAATGCACTTATTGGCCTAAAGTGATTGCTCACAAAATATATGTTATAATTTTGAATACATCAGTATAAACATATATGGTGCATTGTCGTTGATGCTTACCACGAAATAAAATATATATTAGAAACACTGATAATTTACTTTGATAAATCATTCAATAAACTCATTTATCCTTGGTAATTGAAAATTTAATTAATGCCATATGATACTCTTGAAGAGTAATCGAGTCTGCAATAGAGGATTTACTTACAAAATTTTAATATATTTTTTTTATACAAGTTTCAAATAACAACCTCCCACTTATAGACTTGAATTAATTTGAAGTCTCCTTCACTCCAATATGGCCACTAAAGGTTGTGTGGCCTGTATCTATTTCCAGGCCCATTGCTACAGCCCCAGGGCCATTCCCCTCCTCAATATGGGCTTTAACTGCGATATTAAGTCTTATGGGGGTGTACAGTAGCATCTTTATAACCCTCTCCGAGGACCTCAAGTGGGGTCGTATCAAAAAGAAGCTTCATAATCTAAGAAGGCTTGCATTGTTCCAGTCGAGGCGGTAATAAATGGGATTAAATGAGGAAATTTACTTTATATAAGCCCGACAAAACAATGAGCTTAAAAGGCACGATAACTGAAGTTTCCTCTAGATTGGTCGGGAAGGAAGAGTCGGGAAAAGCTCTCAGCTATCGCAGTTATATATCACGATTCAAAATTTTCATCCCCCTATCCCATTTCCCTTATCCAATTAATAAAAAATAAAAAAAATCTATCATGTGTCCCTAATGAAAAGTGTAAATACCAAATTTAAATTATATATTTAAAAAAAATAAGAGAAACCACCTAACTCTCGAAATGTTCCTTAATATGCGTTTTTTAAATATTCTAGAACATAAATGTTATAAAACTAGATTCGTTTACTTTTTGTACATTTTTCTTCTCAACGCTAACCATAAAGAAGATTTTTACATTTTTAATTTTGATCTTCCACTGAACTCTTAAGACCCCGACCACACCATCTTTCAAGGCCATATTATTTTATTTGAATATAATTCAGTGTGGTTAATTGTAGGTTAGTATGTAGGTTAGAAGATACTGTTATATTTGTTATAATTATACTGAATAACAGTATCTACTAACCTATAATTAACCACACTAAATTATATTCAAATAAAATAATTTAAATCGTATTTAGTGTAATATTCTTAAGTAGTGATTTTTTTTTAATTTCTTACCTAGCCTATATACAGAAATTAAGAATTATGATATTTGATGTAAGGTTTCAGATAGATCAATGAGTTTTAACCATTTTATTACATTTTTAACTATTATACTGTCAGTGACATATAAATAACTAAATGATGAATTGCGTGTGAGAAGTTTTGTAACATATATATTTATAATCAATATATATATATATATATGTCAGCAGAAATTAATCGATGTCTGCTACTCATTGGTGGGTTCTTATCAGTTCTTTCCTTAAGATTTCTGCCTGCCTTCTGTTATCACTGGAGATGCCACCACTGATAATTCCACCATCCTAACTGGAGAAAATAATTATTGCCGCCAAACAAATTGAGGAGCCATAGAAATCATTAAAAAATCCAAATAACGTTAATAGGAAAGAAGGATATACTCAAAGTTACTATTACAAACCAACTTTATCAATCAGAAAAAGCAACATAGCTGACATTAATAACAGAAGTTAGATGATAGCCACCTCAGAAAATGAACTAATAAAAGCCAACCAATGGACAGGGAGACATAGATCAAGGTTCGAATGAAATAAATATAAATTAAATAATTATGTCTGGAGACTTTAGAAGCCACACAAACACATAGATATTTTAATAATTTTTATAACCACCTATTGAACTACTTTGGGTCTGGATTGGCACAATTTTTTGGAAGCAGTATTTTTTTTTATTATTTCTTGAGCATAATAATGTTCCATTATAGCTCAATAATAAAGTTATAATTATTTATATACATTATTTAGTTATTTTAATAGCATCTGCTAATATAGGTGATAAGGGCAAAAGAGAGCAATAAAAGATGGTGAGATGTACTCAAAAGTCACCTTGAATGATGTAAAAGCATTAGTTAAAAAATTATTACTTAATAAGTGGAGAAATGATAGTCAACCAGAGACAACAAGTTACGTTAGATAAAATCTACTCCGAGGGTATGGTCCAGTTCCATGTCAACTGACCGTAAGAGAGAAGTGGTATTAGCCAGACTAAGAATAGAACACAAGACTTACTCATGGCTATATAACCATGGTTATTTGTAGTCATCCTTATGTAC
Organism: Oncopeltus fasciatus; assembly: GCA_000696205.2. NCBI lineage: Eukaryota > Metazoa > Arthropoda > Insecta > Hemiptera > Lygaeidae > Oncopeltus > Oncopeltus fasciatus. The sequence continues at coordinate 67,319 of KZ809601.1, forward strand.
TGTTTTAATATATTTTGTATTCATGAGCAATCTTACCTTGATTGATTGCAAATATGTAAGATATTTGTTACTAACGATATATATATGCGTCCTAGATTACATGAAATAGAAATTTCAAACACAAAAATTTATTAACTTCGATATTTATTAATTGACTTTAGGTAAACACCTCTTCTTGAGTTCAGCTTCTCAATTAAGGTTTCATTTAAATTTTTAATCTTTAATTTACTTTGGAAATTTAAGTTTAATTGATCCCTAAAAGTGTTGGTTTTTGAATTTAAGAGGAAGACTTTTATGTATTTGTTTAGAATTTTTTCAGAATGGGACATATTATCGCTGTGATAAAAAAATTGTTGTTAAATGATGGGGTATATGATAAAGAAAAACATTGTGTTGATAAATGCACTTATTGGCCTAAAGTGATTGCTCACAAAATATATGTTATAATTTTGAATACATCAGTATAAACATATATGGTGCATTGTCGTTGATGCTTACCACGAAATAAAATATATATTAGAAACACTGATAATTTACTTTGATAAATCATTCAATAAACTCATTTATCCTTGGTAATTGAAAATTTAATTAATGCCATATGATACTCTTGAAGAGTAATCGAGTCTGCAATAGAGGATTTACTTACAAAATTTTAATATATTTTTTTTATACAAGTTTCAAATAACAACCTCCCACTTATAGACTTGAATTAATTTGAAGTCTCCTTCACTCCAATATGGCCACTAAAGGTTGTGTGGCCTGTATCTATTTCCAGGCCCATTGCTACAGCCCCAGGGCCATTCCCCTCCTCAATATGGGCTTTAACTGCGATATTAAGTCTTATGGGGGTGTACAGTAGCATCTTTATAACCCTCTCCGAGGACCTCAAGTGGGGTCGTATCAAAAAGAAGCTTCATAATCTAAGAAGGCTTGCATTGTTCCAGTCGAGGCGGTAATAAATGGGATTAAATGAGGAAATTTACTTTATATAAGCCCGACAAAACAATGAGCTTAAAAGGCACGATAACTGAAGTTTCCTCTAGATTGGTCGGGAAGGAAGAGTCGGGAAAAGCTCTCAGCTATCGCAGTTATATATCACGATTCAAAATTTTCATCCCCCTATCCCATTTCCCTTATCCAATTAATAAAAAATAAAAAAAATCTATCATGTGTCCCTAATGAAAAGTGTAAATACCAAATTTAAATTATATATTTAAAAAAAATAAGAGAAACCACCTAACTCTCGAAATGTTCCTTAATATGCGTTTTTTAAATATTCTAGAACATAAATGTTATAAAACTAGATTCGTTTACTTTTTGTACATTTTTCTTCTCAACGCTAACCATAAAGAAGATTTTTACATTTTTAATTTTGATCTTCCACTGAACTCTTAAGACCCCGACCACACCATCTTTCAAGGCCATATTATTTTATTTGAATATAATTCAGTGTGGTTAATTGTAGGTTAGTATGTAGGTTAGAAGATACTGTTATATTTGTTATAATTATACTGAATAACAGTATCTACTAACCTATAATTAACCACACTAAATTATATTCAAATAAAATAATTTAAATCGTATTTAGTGTAATATTCTTAAGTAGTGATTTTTTTTTAATTTCTTACCTAGCCTATATACAGAAATTAAGAATTATGATATTTGATGTAAGGTTTCAGATAGATCAATGAGTTTTAACCATTTTATTACATTTTTAACTATTATACTGTCAGTTATCAGTTCTTT
>KZ809604.1:33319-59916 GCA_000696205.2 Oncopeltus fasciatus
TTCTTACTTTGGTACAGAGGGGGGGTCAGACGAATATAACTGAGATGGCTGCCCCTTATCTTTCAGGCCAGTATAGAGCAAGATCTAGTGGACACACCTTACACTCATAATTATTCATAGCTTTTAAATCTAATTTCGTAATTGACTCAAATTTATATCTTTTTTAATGAAACAAGGAATCAGCTCAGATAATAGCAGCTCTCGATCGACGGACTTTTTGGTCTCTAGTAGGAAGAATTCCAAAAATCTATCAGAGAACAACCAACCATGCGACTTAACTTTGTCCTAACTTCAAAATGATTATTTAAATATGGGTACAATAAGGTGTGTTAGTTGGTCGATCAGATGAGAGGGTTTATAAGCCAAAATTTTATTAGAAAATATATTATTTTAAAATTATTACATATTTATAAAATCAAAATATTTGGAGTGCTCATGACATGGAAAGTTAAAATACAAATATTCATTAACTATGGCACTGAGAGGAATAAGTTCCTGAATGACAGAACCTTTTGTTACACACAAAGGTGACAGGAACTTAATCTAACACATTAAAGAAAAAAAATTTCACTTTGTCAATTGGTTTTATTGGAAATGGGGATGAAAAATGACTTTATTTGATCTTAAAACTTAAAAGGACAATAAACAGTATACTTTTAAATCTTAGAAGAAATAGAAACTTGATATATTCATCACAAATTTTTGTTATATTAATAATTAATATTAAGAGTAATATACTTAAAAAGATTCTTTAGAGGTTTGATAAGTCAGTGGCACAGATAACCACAGTGGGCTAACCTGACTTATCAAACCTCTAAAGAATCTTTTTAAGTATATTACTTTTCTTGTGATTTTCAAAAACCATTTTAGAACATATACTTTATAAAATGATAATGAGTATAACATTAATTTTATTAGGAAATAAAGTGGTTAATGATTGTGGAATTGATTAATAAAAAACCACTTCACTTATCACTATCTTTTCAGAATAATTATAACCCAACAAAAATAATTAAACAGCAAAACTGAGAGCATGGTAAAGCTTATAAGATTCATTAGTATAAATAATATATAAAAATAATTGAAATTGCTTCATAAATGAAACTAATACAATTATTATTGTAATTTATTATTTAACAAAATTTTTTTAAATTTCAAAAAAGAATAACTAAAACGGAATTTTTAAAAAAACTTAAAAGCACACATGATAGTGTCTTGTGTGTTGCAAGATTCCTGTTATCTTCATAAATGTATAACAATGAGTGAAATTACACCTTATGAACGATAGGCAATTTTTGATCGACATACATTGTTGGGTTCAAGGGGTACTGCATCCCACACTCTTTACCATCCCATGTAAGTTCCCTCCTCAGGTACCAGATTAACCTCACTCAGGTAATAATTAGGTGCATAATAATAAATAATAAAACTATGATTCCCATCTTAATGTTAATAGGATTTATAAACGGGAAGATATTTAAACACACATGATGCCAGTTTATTAATAGTTTAAAAAGAACTTTTCCAAGCTCAATTCAAGGTCATGATAAAGAAGCTTCCAAATGTTGAGTGACTATATCTTGGTTGCAAAGACGTAAATAAAGTAGTCAAGACATTGTAAGTCTTACAAAATTACTAATCATCATATTAAATCATAATTATTATATATATTATTTGTAGAATATTATGGAATTTAAGACTACTGATTTCATGTTTAATTTAAAAATTTGATTCATGAATTAATGCAAAATTAAATTTTAAGTAACTAGTTGTGCTTTATGAGGAGGGTTTAGTAAGGAATTTGGTCTTGGGAAATAATAAATCCTCCCTTTTTTCCCCCCTAAGACCCAATTCCTGACCAAACTCTTTAAGTTAATATGAAATACCATGGCACTAAAAGTTCTCCTGGCCTGTGTATAGTTGTAAAATGTAATTTTCAACATATATGTATATAATTTTCCTATTAATTAAACTGTTTCTTTCAGAAACTAAAGTAAGCAATGAAATTAAAAGAAATATGTATGGAACTTTGAGAATTGAGTTTATTTATTTATTTTTCAATAAATAAATAAACTTCTAGTTCAAATTAATTAATGTGTGGAAGGGGAGGATTATTTAGAGGAAAACTGAATTAAATAATTAGTAATACTTCTACATTATTAGTTTTACATATATGTGCAGCAACTAATTGGGTGAAAGCTTATTCTTCTAAAATATATTTCATAATATTTTAGCACTAAAAAAGATATTTAGGAACTATGAATGTTACCACAGTCTCCTTCAAAGAATCTCGAGTCATCCTTAACCTTCTTACTTTTTACCCTCTTTGACTTCCCCCAATTGTAAGACAGAATTAGTCATATACCTCAACTATCTATCCTAAATGAAAATTATGATGTTCTTGGATGACAGTTAATATTTTTTATACCATATAAGGGAAAGGATAAAGAAAGACTATTTTACAAGATATAATTTATTTACAACTAATTTGTACATTTCCCAACATTTAAAAGGAGTTGGGATTAGTTCAGAAATAACAAATAAAAGTGCCATGAGAAAATAAATTGTAGGCACATATTTCAAATAGTTTTTTAGTTAAAAATTCTTTGAAATAATACAGGTAATTACATATGGTTACATATATATTACCTACTAAGGTAAGACACAATAGGTTATTACAATTCAAAATTGTGACATAAACACACAAATATGTCATCCATATTAATTAAAATAACTGAAAATAATTTCACACAATTTTTGTAAGGAATGTTTACATACTCAAAAGAATACTTATTAGAATATTTCACAAAAGACTAGAAAACAATTCTAAAATAAAAACTAATGAATCATAACTGGAGTAGCATCCCATACACAAGTTGAAAAATATAAATAGTTAACAAAATAATAACATATTTCAATAAGTATAAATATCTTGAGACTTCAACACATTTCCTTAATAATTTTATTCATTAAGTCCTAAATAACAAAAGCTTCAGAAAAATGAAGTAACATTAAAACTGTATCCAATCTTCATTTAAATTACAATAATATGAATACAATTACTATAAAACAAAAATTTATGTACAGGATGATAACTAAAACCAAACTATTTTATAATAAGTAAGTCCTTTTATAATAAAATCAAAATTTCCTAAAATTTCATAAAATATCCTAATACTTCCTCTGAGCTGAGCCCATAGGTTTATAAGCATCAAACCTATCACCTTGCTGATAACTGGAACCCATAGGCATTCCCATTGAAGATGGCATAGGTGAGATCCCTGGTGGGTAGATATGGGGACCACCGCCTCGGCCCGAGACCATCATAGAACTGTTGGACACCCATCTGCCATTAAAAGAATTACATAATTCCTCAGTGAAATAGAAAAGAAAGAATATACTTAATATAAGAGAAACTTACAATCAATAAACAAATTCAACAACCAGATCTCTCAATGAAACAAGAGGTACAATGAAACATCCTCAATATTGTTCACCATTGTTTTACTAGTTTGAAGTACAACATATTCAAGGTTTCAATAGTGGTAGGACCCTCGAGGATACCTTTAAAACAAGTCAATATAAGTGGGGCTTCTTACTTTGGTACAGATAGTTCCATTAGCAGGACTGATGAGCATTAGGACAAATGTCATTCCAGGAGAATTATTAAGTACTGTTTCTAGCCTCCCAAACCATTAGTTTAAAAATCTAACTTATTCTGAGATGTTAAGTTAATATAGTAGTAATTATTGCTTTTTCTTTTCATCAAAACACAGTAGTTTTTTGGTTTTTTTTAATAACACACCTTATAAGTAAAACTAAAATAATTAACATAAGAAACTAAAAATAAACATAATTATGTTCTTCAAGGCCTTCAGTACTTTTCAAAAATGTGAATCAATTAGAGAACATTTAGATTATTCCTTTAAATATTGTTTTTTCCAATGAGAAGTGGTTTTTTCAGCTTCAAATATTATGAATTAATCTCATTCAGGCATCTTAATATTTTTCATACTTTGTTAACTGATTCTCTTCTTATAAGTGTTGGACAATAATTCTTATGATTAATCTATAGTAATCTAGTATAAACAATTGAAATTAAGACACAATTAAGGTAAATAAAAATATTATGTGGCCAATCAACAGTATATATTTTCTGTTATCTTATTTATGTATTTTAGACAATCTCAAGAATAAAAATAATACCAAGAAATTAAACTAACTAATGACTTAAAAAACAAAGCAACTAAAACTTAAGGTGCAAAAATAAAAATTATTGTTAATTTCCAACCTCAGCTTGTATCAATGTAAAAATGTTCTGTAGTTCCTAGAGCTTGAATTAGCTAATGATCAACTGTTATTTACCCACCCAATCAATAACTCTGTGTATAAAAATGAATGAGTTGATGAAATCTTTATATTTAGTCTTAAGAACTAAAAAGAGAGAAAAAAAAATTAAAATTTTATCTACGATTTATATTTTAATAAGCCCACTGGACAGAGCTATCAGACATGCTTCTTTAACTGAAGAGAAAAAAGTATTTTTGAATTCTCTAAAGTAGTAGATAACAACAATGACCAAATTTATGACAAAATTAGAGTAAGCTAAAAGTAAAAAAGGAAAATATCAACAAGCGATTGTGTGTGACTTCACCCTTTACAGGTAATTTATAGTTTTGAGACATTTTAGTCAAACAAATAATGCAGTTATAAGGCATACAAGTATTAATCATCAATTAGATATAATACTTATAATTAAGTAGGTTTCGTGTTACAGAGGAAGGGTATAAACACTAAGCCACCCTATTTTAAGAGCCAATAGCTCTGAGTAAGGCACATTTTTCACCAAAACAGGACAAGACTCAAACGTAATGGCTGGAAGTTCCTGACTGTGCTGTCAGCTTTTAAGATAGGTAAAATTTGAATAAAGCTAATTTACAGTGGATAAATGAAGGTAGGTTAGTTCACCCTGCAACAGTTAGATATATGGGATGTTAAAAATTTTTGAGAGGTGTCAGATTTTTATTAGCAGGGACAAATATTTAAGACTTTCTATATACAATGATTCTCTTCATTTCATAGAAGTTCAAAGTGAAGTGTATATATATATATANCCTTTAGAAGAGGTGTTTTCACGGTGGCCTCTGCCTCCATCAGCCTTCAGCCTGTGGCTACCTTCCTCTCTCCTCTCATCACGACTGCGGAATGAAGCAGAGCCTCCACCTGCTCCTGAAACTCGCTCTGAATAACCCCTAGAACATGAAATGAAATGTAAGTTTCATTATTATTTTGGGAACTTTATCTCTTAGGTACATGCATAATTAACTCATTAATAAAAGCACTTGCATACAAGCTAGCATAATAAAATAAAATTAAGGAAAGGGAAGTGGAGGACAGAGAGAGGGGACCAGGTATGTTGGGAAAGAACTGAGTTATAAATTTGAAGAGGTCGAAGCTGTAGCAGGGTGTGAAATTATATCCTAGACAAATTAGATAAAAAAGTTTAAACCTTTGTTTAATATACTGTACATTTTATTTCCCATAAAAATAGGAAAAGTTTAAAAAGATATAAAAATGATAAAATCCTGAGAGGATTTTTTCCTGGTGGTCTGGAAAAATTTAGGTATGAAAGGATTAACCCAACAATAAGCCCAATAAAAAATTGGGCAATCAACCCAAGTATAGAAGCAAGAAACAGTGGTATAAAGTGAAATTACTAAGTATTAGTTTCTCCCACAAATCACATAAGTCATGCTAATGAAACACAGAGCTTATTATAAAAATAAAATCTGCTTATTATTAAATTAATTCAACACATTAACACAGAGATTTAAATAGAATATCAAGAAGTAGTATTTGTTATCTTAATCTCACTAATACTTGACACTTCAAGGACTTTGAAAAAGAAACATCAATATCAGCCTTTTCTGTAGGATTAAGACTGAGCAAAATTTCTAGATATAAACAATGAAGAAATAAATTAAAATAGATTTAATGAGAAATAAATTAAAATATTTACTNATATAAAAATTATTTATTAAAATTACTTACCTATACATACTGAAAGAAAAAATTGATGGATAATATTTTTTCTAGTTTACAACTTATTTTCTTATTTTTATGACACAAAAAAAAAATTGTTTATTTAAAATAAAGTTTTAATTTGCAAACAGAAGAAATAATATGTTTAGAATAGTTTAGAATGTGTTAGAATAGGGGAGTAAGATGGGGGGAAAAATACCTTACAACAATGGTAAAATTAGTTACGAGTTTGCTGAAAAAAGAAAAGAAAGAAGAACAAGTTTCTACAGCTGACTCACGACAATATAATTAAAATACAGGAAAAGCTGGAGGATTTATTTTTGGAATATAAAGTCCCTCTGTTGCTATATAGACTAATAAGAATAAATTAAAGAAAGACAAACCGATCTGACTGAGGAGGAGGCCGTGCCCAAGGGGAGATGTCTGGTTTACGGTCTTGTCCCATGTTCCATTGGTCACGTCCGCTTCCACTTCCTGACACTGAACTGAAGCCCTTGCTTACACCACTGCCCCAAGCCTCAGCTCCATATCTTTCACCTACAAAAAACACTCTCACATAATAAAATTCTTAAAACCACTAACATTTTAAAACTTAAATAAACCTGGTACATAATAATGATGATAACAATAACAGCGTCAATTTATTTTGAAAGTATTTAAAAATATAAGTTTATCAATTTACTCAAATCTTTAACGGAAAGATGCCTCTAAACTATGATTTTAAAAAATATACTTCAATTTGATTTATTTAATGTAAATCTGAAAACAAATAACTAGATAATCACCTTAAAAATGAGTTTTACTTACTTAGTCTACGTTAGATTTCTTAGTATACATTTCTTATAACTCCTGCTTTTGATTTGATTAGGTATACTCACCGAACATTCAAAACTAACTTTATAATAGAATCACAAATATATCGTTGCAGGCGACAGTAGAAAAAAAAATTGGTAAAGAAATTTTCATATAAAAGATATGATCAAAAAATATGGTGATGATTTAAATAAATAAAATAAAATATAGTTATGAAGAGAGGATTGTCGGGAATTTGGTCATGGTAGTTGAAGAATTAAAAACTAATTTATAACCAAAAGGTTTTTATTTTAGCCTACGTTTCGGCCTGAATTTCAGGCCTTTATCTGGGCAAATGAGGTGATGGGGAGAGAGACTCTTGCTCAACTGAGTCTACATCATGACGAGTCTCTTTCTCCCTATCACCCTATTTGCCCTGATGAAGGCCTGAAATACAGGTCGAAACATTGGCTAAAATAAAAACTTATTTGGTAACAAAATAACAAATTAGAACAATTTTTATTCTGTTCTCTTGCACTATTGTTAAAATTTATGTGCGATTATATACCACAAAAAAATAATATTTATAAAAATAACAAATTAGTTTTTAATTCTTTAACTACCATGACCAAATTCCCAACAATCCTCTTCTCATAAAACTTTATGGTGAACAATTTATACCATTTTAAAATAGGATTACTTATAGATTATATGAATATGGCTATTTTATTTCATTTTTATTAAAACGAATAAGGTTACACTGATTCTTAAATAATCCTTCCATAAAATACTGTCCTTTTCTAGAGATTATTTTTTTCTAAAATTGAATCCCTGAATGGAAACATTTCTGAAAAGCTTTAACTACTGTGCCATGGCCATTTCAATGTCAATAAAATGGTGTCAAAACATTTTCCTTTTTGCACTATTTTTATTTTTGGAGAGAGCTAGAAGTTGGGAGCTAAACCAAGTGAGAATAAGGAGAATGTGGACAGATGAACATTTTTTGACACCCCCCCCCCCAAAAAAAAAAAAAAAATCATAAAACCAAAGTGAAGTGTAGTGTGGTGCAATGCTATTATGAAAAAGCCACTAATCCATTCAAAGGTCTCTCTTTGGACATCATTTTAGTACTCCCAGGTAAAATTATACTTATATAATAATAAAAAAATTAGCATGATCTTCATGTTTGAATTTCACTAATATGCTTTCTAAAGGCAAGGGATTTCTGGTTTTCCATTAGGTACTCTGAATTCTTATCTCAGGGCCACACCTAAAGACCTTACTTTCATGAGTAATAATTATGACCATGGGGTCTGCATGAGATCCGTCTTTGTGAACTGAGTCACGATTTTCCCTCTGTTCGAATATCAAAAGTCTGGGAATACATTTTGTAAAAATACTTTTCTTTAAAATTATTTTCCTGCTTAAACAAACAAGCTTGTCGACTTTTTACATGTTTTTATAAATTTCTAATGTCGAAGGATGTTCTCTCTTCAACTGATTCATTTCAGCTAATAAATCACTGATGTCACTCGTGAACGTGTGTGTGTTGCTAATAATCATTAGTTATTTTTAAATAAATAAAATATTAATAAATATTTATTTGGTTGTGGCTTATTATCCCACATAAATTTTAAACAATTAATGAGTGGGAATAGAATAAAAAAATCTATCTGTCCCAGCCAGGTCCTGGCTAGGACAGATAGATTTTTTTATTCTATTCCCACTCATTAATTGTATAAAATACTAATATTCTTTAAAAAGTATTAAAATGTTATGCAATCTCATATTTTCACTCCTTATAGAAGAAAAGTTTTTTTTTTGTTTACATGAATTGACATTGGGAATTTATTTCAGCATGAAAAATTTAAATAGAAATTTATTTTGAAATAATGCAAAATACGTGGGATTTAAAATAAATCTTAACTATTTTAATTAAGCGTTCATTTGTTCAACAAACTTAATCTTAAAAGCAACATGACAGTTTTTATTCTGATTTTAAGATTTCTTTGATCATAAGAATAGTTACAGTGACATACAAACCCATCACTATATCAGATATACAGTACACTACTTTACCTTTAGAAGAGGTGTTTTCACGGTGGCCTCTGCCTCCATCAGCCTTCAGCCTGTGGCTACCTTCCTCTCTCCTCTCATCACGACTGCGGAATGAAGCAGAGCCTCCACCTGCTCCTGAAACTCGCTCTGAATAACCCCTAGAACATGAAATGAAATGTAAGTTTCATTATTATTTTGGGAACTTTATCTCTTAGGTACATGCATAATTAACTCATTAATAAAAGCACTTGCATACAAGCTAGCATAATAAAATAAAATTAAGGAAAGGGAAGTGGAGGACAGAGAGAGGGGACCAGGTATGTTGGGAAAGAACTGAGTTATAAATTTGAAGAGGTCGAAGCTGTAGCAGGGTGTGAAAGAATAGATTTTAAAGGAAATAAAGATGTCAATTGGAAGAGCATAACAGTAGTTACAATAATCACTAAAATTGGGGGTAATGCACAGGTTTATTAGATTTATTTTTAAACTTGTTTATCGCCACTAAGAAAAACATGTTAGTGCAATAAAATAAAATTATATTCAACTCTATTAACTGTTTTGACCAAAATGAAGGAGCCTGAAGAATATACAATGCTAACTTACATAAGAAAATAAAATAAGAGAAAAAAGAGTTTATCAGTTTTTCATTTAAAAAACTACTTGCCTATCTTTCACTCTGGAAGACTCTTCTCCGCGCCTAGAAGCCCTGGCTGGCTCTTCATATCTCACTCTAGCTGGGGGGGTTATTTCTCTTCTAGACTCTTTCTTGTATTCTGCCCGCCTACAAATATTACATACTTACAAATTAATAATTCTCAAACTAATTTATTTAAAATTATATACACAGTACAAAAGCAACCTGAGATATAATAGAAAATATGTTTTTAATTTTGATGTAAAAACAGTTCTTTACTACTTATTTCTGATCTGATAGTGGTTTTTATTTTTACAAGGAATTTTTTTCTTAGGCGGTTTAATTTTTAATTGGAGTGGATGTGATAAAATTGGTATTCTTTTAATTCTAGCGAGATATAGACATGGAATATAACACAATTTTTAATTGCTGAATTAAAACTTATTTTTAAAATGTTACTATGAAGAGGGCAAGATTTTTATTTTAATTAATTACTATCTAAATATGCCATTATTACTACTTATAACTATAATATTAGTAAAACATATTAATTATGGAAGAATAGTAAATTAGAATTTTCTTCAAATCAGTATGTTTTAAGATCTTCAGTACACATTTTGCTAGTTTTTGGTGTTGTTCTATATAATTTATTGGGCTGAGTGGGAGCATGAGTTTCTAAATGAACCCTCAATGTTTGATGGATCATAATGAACTTTAACATTTAGTCATCTCTCAGTAAGTAAAGCTGTTTTTTTTTTTTTTTTTTTTTTTGCAGACTTGGAACAAATACTTCAGAAAAAATACATAAATAGGTTACATTTATTTTAATTTATGCTCCACCAATAATATATTTAATAAGAAAATCACCCAGGAAGCTGACTCAGAAGTATTGAATGCGTATGACTACATTGTTATTAATACAAACAAACCCATAGCAAACCATTTAAATGAAATTCAGAAACATCAAAATAACTAATATTGCCAAAAATTAAAGATTTAAATAAATTTTAGCTTAATAGGAAATAATATTACTATCAAAGGTGGGTGAAATAATTGTAAACAACTAACAACAATCATTATATTTACTTAATTTAACTAACAACTTATTTATTCTAAAAATATTCATAATCATTATATTTTTAGAATAAATAAATTGTTAGTTAAATTAAGTAAATATAATGATTGTTGTTAGTTGTTTAAAATTTTTTAGTCAAATCTTGGAACCTAAGTTCAGTTCCATATCTAAAACAAATTAATTTATAAATAGATTTTAAAGATTTTAATATTCATAGAAATTTAAAGGAAAGAAAGAGAATGGATCATTTTATTTAAGGAACAAAAATGTGTTTTGATAATTATTTAGTAACTATAACCACCACTCTAATATACATATAAATAACCTATTATGTTTAAAAGAAAATTCTCAGCTTCTACTAATTCATTGATTACATTCTACTAAATGAAATTTAAAAAAAAATTTTCTAGGCTTCATTTATGTAATTATTTGTCTCTTTATGACTTTTTTTTTTTTAACCACTATATCATTCTTCTTTGTGTGTTAAATTACTAGAGGCAAAACAAGATTTGTACTATGTTTAGGAACTTAGTACATATCTAGTTTTGCCTCAATTAATTTAACACACAAAGAAGAATGATATAGTGGTTAAAAAAGAAAAGCCATAAAGAGACAAATAATTACATAAATCAAGCCTAGAAATTTTTTTTTTAAATTTCATTCAATCCGTTATGCCCAAAAGGAGAATAATAGGTGATGGATGGGTAAGGAATGCAGAATGGCTATGCTAAATCCTTGATCCTAGGAAGGAGAGGAGAGGGAAAGGGATTTTTTTTAAAAAGTTACTTAAAATTTTTTAGGAAATTACTTCTTGCACATTTCAATTCCTTAGCATAGTAACTTAAGCCTAAATATAACTGATAACCTTGTACAATTAAAATTTCAATTTAATCTCTTTCACACAATATTAGTTGATTAGAAACATGAATGAATTTAGATCTTCTTCCAAAATATTCTATTTAACGATCTATGAGCATATGCTTTCCAATGAAGCTTTGATTATAATAATATTAATAAACTATTTTAATTAAAACTTAATAGTTTCTATTATTTTCTTATAAGCGAATTTAGGTACATACGCTGGGGGAGAAATGTGATCATAGCGTCGTGAGGATTCTGTAGCAACTCGTTTCCTGTCTTCATAGCCATCCCTTGCATTGTTCAGTGTTCTTTTATTCCTCCTGGCCTCTTCCAACCTATAAAGATTATTCTGATTATATCGTAAATTTTGAAATTAATAATCAAATTACAATATTATTAATAATAAAATTAATAATTTAAATTAGAGGAGAGTTACATTATCTAAACTAAATCATAGTTCCTGCAATTTAAAGTGATTGTAGTCATGGCTATTCTTCAAAGAACTATGAATTAAATACAATTTTAGACGAGGAAATATGGTATTTCATTACATTTTACTAATTTTAATGAATATGCTTTAGACTGTGTATAATGACTAATTATAGAATTAGAAGTAGAATTTCTTAAAAATGTTTAAGACATGTCATGCTGTTTTTAAAGATAATAAGGGGACAATTTAATTTATTCCTGTTAAATGGCTCAGCAATTTGGTTTTCAAGTTTTCATAGTATTATTTTTATTCCTATAAAAACTTATACTAATCATTTTTAAAAGCTTTCGACATTTTTATTACTAAATGATTAAAAGATACCAGTAAAAGGTATTTAAGTTGTGATTTTTTTTTCTTTTTAATGTTTATAAATATATTTTTAATTATTTTTCAGTTAAAAAAAAATAAGGTGAGGAAATATTTAAATGAACTTGACCAATACATTTCTTTCCTTTAAGAATAATCTACTGGGTGGGGGCAAACATATACCTAAATTAACTAGAGACTATTTAACTCAGGTCAAACCACACATTTCTAAGAATGCAGAAAAACCTACTTGAGCTGTTGTCTTTTGAGATCTTCCTTTTCACGTTCCAGTCTTTCTCGCTCAAGACGAAGAAGTTCAGTACGCTCTCTCTCTAACCGTTCCCTTTCAAAACGAATTTTCTCTCGTTCCCTCTCAAGACGAAGCGCTTCATCTCGCTGCTTTCTTTCAATAGCTCGGTGCCGCTCCCTGCGTCTTCGCTCTTCTTCCCTCGCTGCTCTCTCACGTTCCCTAGCCCTTGCACGCTCCCGTTCTTCCTTGATCTGGGAAAAAGAGAGGACGGTGCTATGATGCTGGCTACGGCGACTGGAAGTTGACCTGTGCCGTCGTTCATCACGAGACTTGCCACGTGAAGATCGTGAATGTGCTGTATCTGATTCTCCACCATCTGCTGCACCAGTCCCAACTTCAGATGAGTCTATTTCTACTAACTTGTCTCCTTCAACTTCCTCAGCACCATTTTCTTCAACAAGGTCTTCTGCAAGAATTAATATTTGTGTAACACTAATTGAATACTTGACACATGTATGAGATAAAAGTAGAAAATCAAATGATTCTATAAATTTAAAAAAAATACATTTTCAAGATTTTGATTTAATTCTAGCTGTCTATTATACATTGCATTTAAATTGACTGTAACACATTAAAAAAGTTAATTTAAGGTACTCTTTACATTTAATTCTGTGATACTCTTTTTCTTTTACACTAGAAGGAAGTTTTGATTGTTAATTGTCACTAATTAATCATTGACTAAGCAAAAAATGTAACAAAAAAATATATAATAACTTTGTTATGTATGAAACCACTTCAGATTCTTATATCACATAAAAACATTTACTGATTTTTCAATTACTAGAAAAACAATATAAAATGTATAACACTTAAAAATATATTTATTTAAAATGTTTAACTGACCCTATTATTGGCTCGGTAAAATCTGTTGAAATGTTTCAAAAATTGACACACAAGACCAGCATAAATATTTTGATTTATCTAAAAGAAATCTGCTTAAACTAGTAATAGCTAAAGACTGGACAGTTTAAAAAATGTGTCAGATCTTTTTAAAGAAAAACTGGGAAAATACTAAGATAATAAAAATGTAGATCTAAACATAAATGTCAGAGGTTAATAGGTTATGTGTTAACAACAGTTGTCTGTTACTATTAATTTTAGAACATTTAACCATCTTATTTATGTTGGATCAAACAAATAAGAAAGTAGGTCAAGACAGAGCAAAAAAAAACTCAATTTAAAATTTCTTCAAATTAATTCAGCCAATTAAAAAAAAAAAAAAAAAAAAAAAGTTATGAGAAAATTCTTTATATCTTATATGGGTTTTCCATCGTGAAATATCAAATTTAAAAAAGTTTGTTATGATATTGGCATTTCACAAGGATAAAACTAAAACAAGAAGACCAATTTTTGATGATGCAAGGTGTACACAAGCTTACCTGTTCCTGGTGGTACAAGATTTTCAGAGTCAGCTCGTTTCCTTCTTTTTTCTTCACTCGGAGCAGGAGAACGCTCTAATTTCCGTTTCTCTTCCCTCTTTCTCTCCTCAGGTCGGCGACGCTCCTCCTCTGCTCTCCTTCTTTCCTCCATCCTCTTCCTGTCTTCTAATCTTCTACGTTCTTCAGACTTTCTTCTCTCTTCTAATGTTGGTTTCCTAGCTCCAGGAGTTGGCCTATTAGCTACCTGTAAACAGCCCAGTCAATGGGTTATTACCATAATACAAAATGACTAATGTAGTGGCTGAGAAAATTCAACTTTAAAATATGCAGCACATTCTTCAAAATACATTTTTTTTCTCATTTATTAAAAATTCTAATTAAACTAAAAAAATTGCCATTCAAAGAGAAGCAAAAATGAAATCTAAGCAGATTTCCCATTTTCCACCAAAAAATTTTATAAGTTGGAGAGGGCAAGAGAGTATCATTATTTATCTAAACTAATTAATATGCCCACTACATCTAAAAAACTTTTTTATTAAAACGTGACATATCACATAATCCCATACTCCTTAATTGTTCAATTTTGCTGTAAAATTCGTAAAACATTTTTTTTTCATAAGTTAATATTTGAGTTGCATTTCATTGCTCTAAATTAAATATTATTACATTGAAAAAACATTTTGTACTCACAATTGACATTATCAATAACCCTGTTACTTAAAACTCCTTGGATTATGCTCAACAAGCTTAGTGGTTTAAATTTCATGTAAAAGTGATGTTTTAGATTTCAGAAATTTTAGAAAAACTACTAATTGCGGTTTGAAGGCCATAAAGTTATTAATCCATGGTTCACACAAACTTCCACCCACAATTATTTCATTTTACTGAGTAATTACTGAAATATTTCTTCAATAAATAAACTAATTGTGTTGAATATTATTTCTCTAACTAAACAAAATTCTCACAACATTGAAAAGCTATTTATACTAGCACTTGGCATTTTAGGCAATTCCCTACTCCTGTTCGTTTGATTTGGCTTTATAACTAACTCTAAGGTAAATAATCTAAAGGGTTATTATTATTTCTACCACCAATGAATATAGAACTCTCATACCTTATATTCTCCGTCTTCATTGGTTTCTGTATATTATCTCCCGTTGGCGAGCGCTTTTGGACACTGTCCATCTTCTGGCCAAATACATACGTTCACTGTCACGGTCCGTATTCAAGGGAGTTGACAGTGAACATATGTATTCGGCCAGAAGATGGACAGTGTCCGAAAGCGCTCGCCAACGGGAGATGATGTACAGAAACCAATGAAGACGGAGAATATAAGGTATGAGATAACTCTAAGGTCTTTCAATTTATATAAATTAAATTAAAAAGTGATATGAAAATGCCATTAAGCAAAACAACTAATTGTGTGGCTTCTAAAGTTAAAGATTTATGGTTCTGTTAAATTCATACACCTATTTGTTCAATTTGCTGTTTAATGTCTAAAGTATGACTTTTATCAATAAAAAGATTTTTATTAAATTTCACTACTCTAAAATAAATACTACTCCCACTATATTAAAAAAATTTTTTTTATTTTTGTTTTTATTATATTTGTCAATCCTCTACAGGTTACATTTTTAATTTTTCCTTAATGGAATTTGTAGCCTACCGTAATCTTAAGGAAATTATACATAAATGTAAATAAAATTTTATTCNAAAAAAAAAAAAAGAAAAGAAAATTATTTATACGATTAAATGAAAGGGAAGAATATTATATTAAATTTGCGTGGGATAATATACCACAATAAAAAAAAAAAAATTAGAGAATTATTTATTTTTGCAAATAATTTATGAAAATTATTTGTATTTTGTATATAAATATTCAAAATTTATTGATGTTCATAAAATAGGCTGTATAATAGTCAAATAAGTATAGGGATGTACGAAATTAAGTTGATAAAATTAATGAACTCATTATTCGCATTTTCAGGTTTGATTTAGGAATAGCATTTCTATTTAGCCTGGCAAAATAAAATCTCTATAATCTTTCCTGTGATTTTAATAAAATTAAGTTAGAAATGAATATCTTAAGGAACCCATTTCTATAACAAACATAAAAAATATAAGGAACATAACACATTAAGGAAAACCATTTAAACTAATAGGCGCATGCAAGAAAATATATGCATGACTGCTAACAATTCTTCCTCCTGTTTGTTGCATATTAGAACAATCAAGGCAGAAATTAACCATAAATAAGTATGTAATTCAAAACACAGATATAAGATCAAATTTATTTTATTTATATAGAATATTTTATTCAAGGATAAATTTGTGTGAAGAACTGATTTAAA
Source organism: Oncopeltus fasciatus (assembly GCA_000696205.2). NCBI lineage: Eukaryota > Metazoa > Arthropoda > Insecta > Hemiptera > Lygaeidae > Oncopeltus > Oncopeltus fasciatus. The sequence continues at coordinate 49,618 of KZ809604.1, forward strand.
TTTTTGTTTAATGGGAAGTAACTCAACATTGAGAAGTAGGAAAAACGAGGATTCTGCCGAGGAGACAAGGAATGGAGTAACTGAGATTAAGGAGGAAATTACCAACAGTTTGAGAATTTCATATAAATTGTGAAGCAGTTTGTTTCTTCAAAAGAACCTACAAAATTTTAACATTCACTCACTCGCTATCTTACATCTTATGACATAACTATTGCATAAGATACTAGGATTTTTTTTTCCTTTTTCACTCGGTCCTAATTTTCAAACCATGACATAATTCATTATTAAGCATATAATTGAGTTTAATTACACAAAACTAAATTAGTAAGAGATTGCAGCAATTTTTATTGAATCTTTAATACCTGATAAATAAAATAAAGGTCTAATAATAAATATGAATGTCTATAATCATGCACACACAAAAATATAAATAAGCTGTCAAAAAAGTGAATTGAGTTGTCAGCTTCAAACAATAAAATGCTTGGTCAAAGAATAACCAAAACAATACAGGATCTCAATTTAAACTATTATTTAGAATCTTCTTCAAGTTGGATATTGAGGGAAAAGCTTCCATCAAAAAGAAATTTTCTTTAGACTTTAAATGGAGATTAACAAGACTGTTTCATAAAAAAAGAATAATAAGAAATTGTAATAACAAAAAGAAGCAAATTCAGGTATTTAAAGAAAGAAGCCTAATGTCCTTGTGTCACATCAGTAACTGACCCATTGAATATTTAACCAAAGATTACTTTAAGCGATTTCAGTTTCTGATAGAGACTTAAAGAAACATAGATAAATACTTTCTAGCCATTATTTTGATAATACTCGCTAGGTGGATTTTAATTATTGCTTTCCAAACAGTACTAATTTTTGTTATATTATATTCAGTGAATATGCATCAAACATTTTTTTTTTTTTAAATAAAAAGTATATTATATTGTGCTAGAGTATGTTGTGCACATTCTTATTGCTGTTTAATATTTTGTAGGCTGAAACCCCATTAATATATATACACATAAATATATATTAGTGATTTGTCATAAGTAAGAGCGGAGAAAATATTGATTTTTTTTTTTTTAAATCATGTCATGGGAACAACTTCAGTATCTAAATTCCTTTGGAATTTGCAAAATAAAATCCACTTACAGCTTCAACAGATATTAGCCGCCCATGCAGTTCTGTGAGATTGAGTCCTTTGATACATTTTTGAGCATCTTCACTAGTTGCCATAGTCACAAAGCCATAACACCTTGCCCCAGGTGTCTTAGCATTAGTCACCACCTTGGCAGCCACTACCTGAAGCATAATTTGTATAAATGAAATAAAAATAAACTAAGTTTGTATATACATTATTATTTTTAAAAAATTATATTCGATATGATATAAAATAGCACCTGCCCAGAAGTAGAGGTGCAAGGGCATCATGGCTGGCCTAAGACAATGACTAGGGTTCAGGATTGATAAAGATATTCAAGCCAAATAACATGTTCCTGTTAGGAGGAGGGATGGTTGCTTAGCTGATAAACTATCCCTCCTCAACATGGCAATGCAGCCAAAAAATTTATATTAAAAAATGAAATCTACTTAATTTATTCATGCAAGACTTTCTTAAATTCATTCCTGACCAAACACCTAAACTATTGATGTACTAAAACATTTTAACAATTTTTGCATTAAAATTTATGTGGGATTAAATAACAAAAAAAAAATTATAAAATTAAAATATTTTAAGTGTGTGAATTACATTGGATAGCCTTACTCATTTGAAGAACACCTCTATTGAAATATTGATTTTCCCATTATCCTGCAATCTCAAAAACTGGACAAAACTTAAGCAGTACTCCTTGTCAATTTGCTTGAAAAATTGGTTATATTTAATAGAATCATAATTTCCTATCAATTTCTTCCTTTTCAGACCTTTTTAAGATGATGATATTAGTGCAACTGGCATCATCAATGCCATACAAGCTGAACATGGCTCAAGATACAAGGACCTAACTTATAAACTTTCACTATTTATTGTCAAGAATCTTGCTTTGCTTGGTGATGCTTCATTGATAGTCAGTTTGACTGACACTAGTAGTATTCTTACAATAAACCCTTTTCTAGCATTCAGTTATTACAAAATTTAAATTGCTTTTTCCCACTTCTAGAATTAAGAAGAGTAGTAAATCTACAAGCCTCTAAAATTCTGCCATAAATTTTTTTAGGATCGACTTCTACAAATTAATTAGCAGTATTTAAGAACTGATTTATGTCAGTTTGTAAGAGAATAAAATTTATTTATAAGTAAATAAAAACACACTTATCTTCCCCTTGGGTCATCCTCAGAAGCTACGAAGAATTTCTTATGGATTTAATGATAATTAAAATAACAATAAATAAATCAAGTCAATTCTTAATCAATAGTCAAAATAAATAAAACTTACAATAACTTAATGGAGATTTGAAAGCAAGTCTTCAAAAATACCAAGTACAAAAATAAATATATGAAAACATTTTTTAAAATAAAATTAAACCTTAAATTGCAGAAAAATCGAGGGAAATCTATCTCATTTCAATAGTTGTGATCTCCAAAGGGTGGGGCTCATCCTGGAGGTTAGAAAAGGATGAGGGTTCTCTGCTACTATTCCCACATTTTATCTTTCACTCTGCACATTCAATGCCCAGGGCATTTAATTTTATCTTTATATTTTTCAACTTGTCTAGTTTGTACACCTTGGAGTGAAGACGAAGAACTTTGACCCCCCAATACCAAGTGTTCAAGTAATTAATACCAAGTAAGTAATTAATATCAAGTAAGTAATACCAAGTGTCCCTCGTTTTAAATGTTCTTTTCATTCTCAATTTTCAGTGTGCGATTTTTCATTTTCAAAATTTACTTACAGAAGTGTTTTGTCACTTGGAAGTCGTTTCTGTAATGGGAAAGACTTGCTGGAGGTGGGTGAGAGATCTGTGAGAGAATGTGAAAGTTGCCAGGCAACATATTTGGGAAAAACACTCCGAAAATTGAAAATTAGGTGCAATATCGCCCATACTTTTTATTTTAGCTTTACAAATTATCAATAGACAAAAATAGTTATAGGTCAAATGTTAAAATGAGAACAGATAATGAAATTTACCTTGAAAGATTGCTGAATTAATGATTCGAAGTTCATTAAGTTCTATGAAAGAAGATTAAGGTATATTGTGAAGTAATATATGCTTAAATAGCAAGATCAATTAGTTTTAGTACAGAAGTAATGACCATCTGGCTTGCAATTAATAAGATCAAAAGCAAGGAAACATAATAAGAGTAACTCTAATACAAAGGATAATCATACTTAGAAAATTATTATAAAAGTACTAAAAGCAAGAGAAGTTTGCCCTACCTTGCCAAGTTTTGAGAAGACATGTTTCAAATCAGTAGCTCGAGTAATGGAAGATAAGCCACTGACCCAAAGATTCCTGTAGTTACTCTTCTTACCTTCAAAAAAAATTCAGCATGAATATCAAATTCTGTTCAATCAATAGGCTTAATAATATTAAAGTTCATAAAGAGTCCAAAATGAAACCTACCTTTATCATCAGCTGTTTTCTCTGGACTGAAATTAAAATATGATCTATTAGAAAAAATATAGAAATGGAAAAACTAAAAATTTATTAGTAATAAAATAGACTACTATATGATTCAAATAAACTATATAAATTTTGTTCATTCTAAAAAAAAAAAATAAAATAAATTATGGAATCAAAAAAACCTAGAGTATATTATATTGTGCTAGAGTATGTTGTGCACATTCTTATTGCTCTTTAATATTTTGTAGGCTGAAACCCCATTAATATATATACACATAAATATATATTAGTGATTTGTCATAAGTAAGAGCGGAGAAAATATTGATTTTTTTTTTTTTAAATCATGTCATGGGAACAACTTCAGTATCTAAATTCCTTTGGAATTTGCANAAGTGCACTTAAAGAAATTTATAGTGATATTGTTTTGTAATAGAATAGACTAAAATGAAAATAAGCTCTCTGAAACTAATGTATTACCATATAAATAAAAATATTTTTAGAGTTATATTACTTTAAACAAACAAATTTATGTATGCACTTGATGATCAATTGGTTAGTTTAAAAAATAGAAGAAAACAAAAATTCGGATTCATATTTTAAGTTCCAGAGAAGAATTTCATACAGCTAACTTAGGTTTTGTTGATTTGATGACTGAAGTAATAGGTTGAACAAAAGTTGATAAGCTGCTGCTATACAAGCACATATCCTAGAAAGATAATATCTTTCCGTCGGAAAATATAAATGCAATTTGACAGCAGAAGCAAATCCTACTGAAATATATTGAAAGATAACAAGCAGTAGAAACATAGATTTCAGTAAACATACTATAAAGGACTTAAGGTTATGTATCATTTCCGTTGAATTTCAATCAGATTTACTAAATATGTAGATCTATCTTTCTTATTATTTCAATTCCAACAGAGCCATTCTTTTGCAAGTTGAATTTCATAACACTTTCAACAGTATTTCACTCAAAAATCTCTTGCAATACAAGTAGCACAATTACCTGTTTCCAAATTGATTTTTGAGTTTCATGTCGAAGGCCAAGAGAACATTGCCTGAAATATATTATGAACTTCTCTTCATTTTTTTTTTTTAAACCAAAGCCTCAGTTTTTGTTTATTAAAAATAAAATGCTTAAAGAAAATAACATCCCTGTGTAAAGAAAGTGGGCAGTAGCAAGTATCTTCAAGGAAATTTGATAGTTAACTTTTCAGATCACATCCAGCCGTTGAAAGGAATAGGGCTTGAAAAAGAAAAGAAACAACATTCAAGGCATTTCACGTACTCAGAATTTCCAACCTATGTTCACGCAAGCCTTACATTTAAATTCTTATTCTCATCAGAAAACTCTAAGCAAACATAAAATGCTATGAGATGAGTTTTAATTTGTTGATAATTTCTCCAGACCTACTTATATCAACCCTAAAGTTAGAATTGATCCCTAAAGTATTTTTTTTGCAGAATACATCATTAACTATAAGGAAAAATTCCCAGTAAATTGGAGGATAAGACCTCCATCTGTAACAAACCTTGGAGGACACCCTCTTCTGTCTTAAGGGAGCAACTGTGGGTGTCCTCCGTCCGAACTCCTCTGGACCACCTTCTTCCCCAGATTGACTTCCTTCACAGCTCACAACTCCATGTGGTCCCTCGGGCCAGTGGAATCAGCTAAAGCAGTCATGTGGTAACTGCCAGGGTGCTGGGAAGATTTCACTAGTTCTGTAAATTTGTTTTTGTTTGATATTGAAATCACCTGGAATTCCGAAGATCTGACTTGCGCAGCTCCTGTGAAGATCCTGTTTTCTTCGCTGAAGACAATCTGCTAACGCCCCGCTCCTTCAAATCTGAGGCAGACACCAAGCAATCAAACAAAGGTCTCTCCAATTAGCTCCACTTCCCAACAGTTGGTGAGTGGTTCTTGTATATTCAGCTCCCATACTTGATAGTTTAATTATAAAAAATATCTCTTTCAGGAAAACTTCCACTACTTCTATCTGAAGAAAGCAGCAACACGAGCTTCCACTGTTGAAGAAGTAGTGGAAGAAATACTTTCTTTTCTGCCAAGAGATCCAGCTGTATTCTTTTTAAAGTTAATGTCTTGATATTCAAAAAAGATAACACTGTAAAAATGAACTTAAAAAGTGTTTACATTAGTTCAATTTTTTTATATGTTAAAAGAAAAAATTCCATGTGACACAGAAGTTTTATTAACTAAAATATGAAAGCTACTGGTAAGAAATAAGAGGGAGTTGCAAGAAGGGGAAGGGTGGAGTTAAAGAAATAATATTAATTACAATACTGATTATTATAGAGGGAGTGGGCAAGAAATATAATGAAAGCTCATATTATCAATGGCTAGAATATCTAACAGCAAATTCCTTTATATGACAATGGTTAAGAATATTCTTAATATAAACATCATTTTAAAAATTAATGGAGGGAAATCTAAGGGCAGTTCAAGCACATAAAGGAGATGTATTAAAACTGCTCATTATCTGTTTGCAACATCCCCCTTATAGAATATTAATGATACTTTCTTCACTACAAAAGAATTTATCAGAATGAAAAAAATAAACTAAATAATTATGCCTAAGCTTTATGAAATACATATAAATATTAAACCTGGTTTCTTCCCCTAAAAATTCAAAACTGTATGTATTAACAAACTGGACTTAAATTGAACATTTTTTGTAAAGGGAATTTAAAATTTTATTTGACACCAAAAAACTTTAAGAGCATTTTCACATAAAAGAAAAATTAAAACCTCAGTAGCACTGGAAAACGAGAACACAATTCATAAGTGTTATTAATAAGTAAGATAACTATGGAGGTTGCTAAACTGAGCACTTGAGATTTAGGGACTACTTTGAAAGAAAAGTATTTGATAGGTATTCTTGTGTGTGAAGTTAAATTGAGATTTTAAAAGACTACTTACAGGGTATTATTGAACTTAGGGAGAAATATAAATACATCAGTATTAAATTGGCAAGAAATCAGAGAAGCTACAAAATTAAACAAGTTTAAAATGGAAAAAAATAACACATGTATAATCTAATTTATACATAATATAAACTTTACAAATTACAAAAAGAATAATGGAATTTGGCTAACAATACATATTAAATTCATATTACTATTAAAATAAAATTGAATATAAAAATTAATTTTTAATTATTGTTTATAAAAATGTTTAGCTTTAAAAAANACTTTTCCTATAAGGATTTTTTAACTCTATTAAATAAAAATATGAATTTGTAATAAATTAATAACTTTTTCATCACAAAAAAATATATATCTAACTATAAAAATTAAATTTACTTTATTTTAAAACAGTGACAATTTCTATACATTGGTTTATTTTTTAATTTTAGCAAATTCCCACACTAAGGAAATGAATTTCAAATTGGTACAATAACAAATCATCTGAATTTCATTCTTAATATTTCTATGCTCCTAAACAGAAAAACTAAAAACATGTACAAATGTATGTGTTCGTGTAAAATGTTACCCACATTTTTAAAATCAAGAAACCAAATTTGTCATTTGAGCTTCTTTCTACAAACGCTGATTTCATTAAGGTCATAATCAACCTTAGGTAGGGAGGGGGCTTTGCAAAAAGATATAGTTTTTAAAATATCTTTAATTTCTTCCTAATTAATAGTGACATGAAAAAAAAATGCTGACATCACTAAGCACTTCAAGTAATTAAATTAACTTTTATATGTAACATGTTTATATATAAAAGATGTAGAATGTGGTGTCCCCTCGAGGGGAGGGCCTATGATCTATTATGAGCAAGCTTACTCTTTCTACCCATAGCTCTTTTCAGACTATAAAACTATTTCCTGAATCTAGCTATTCACAAAAAATTGTCATTGTACAATGCTAGCGTATGTTAAATAAATAAATTTTGCATATTTTTAAAACTCCATTGAGTCATATTTTATACATAGACTAGTTATGGACAGTACCCAGAAAATTAATGGTAGGGTTAATATATCTTTTAAAACCAATAATACATTTAAGTGAATTAAAGATTTTTTTTTTTTTTACATGAATGCCACCCACCTATTAATTGAATTTAAAATTTAGCTAAGACTTCCAAATTTGACCAATCTTATACTAAATTTTTCTTGAATGAGAAAAAAACCTGATCCCAGAATTATTATTGGGAAATTATGTAACCTCTTAATAGTTATAATCACAATACAAAACCCTAATTTTAATGTGGCATTCTTCTACTGATTGTGTGTGTGTGTGTGTGTGTGTATTTTGATCTCCATGGAAGAGGAAATCTTATAATTCAAATGTTGTTTCAGGTAATCTCCTACTCCAGAATGGCAAATTTTAAACTAAATTAGCAAATACAATATTGTCTATGGGTTTGTAATTAATTATTACATTATTAACAAATAAATGCCATAATGATAATAATAAAATGGAATCAAGTATTTTACATGGATTTTATATGGAACAGTATTTTAATTAAAGTTTATAAACCTATTTCAGGAACAAACAACCATTAAAGAAATGAAGAAAATTAATGCCAGACCGTTAGTAGATCTGGAACCTCCAGCATTTTAAAACTTTTAACTATCAATTTATTTAACGCTTTTAAATTATTAAATGAATCTTGCACAAAAATAAGCAAAAAATAAAGAGTATAAATTTAAATTTTTAAATGCTAACAAGCTTAAAATTTTCCGTTAGTAATATTTTTCAAAAATAAAACACAGCACAAACCATTTTCTGAATTTTCTTGGGGATGATAGACATTAAGTATTGATTGCTATTCAAAATTATATTTTGATGGTATTTATTATTCTTTAATAAATAAACAAAAAAAAAATTTTTACTGCTTTGTTTTAACTGTACACTTCAGGAAAAATCACTGATGGGCTCCCTCTGATCTTTTAATTGACAAAGATACAAGAAATATTAGATTTTAAGCAACAAATAATAGGGAATTTAAGTATCAAAATATTTAAAATTATCAGCATGGATTGTTTTATTACTGGTTCCTCAAATAATATATAATATTAATTATAAGTGCTCAGCTCTAGCTTTCCTAATAACTAAACTGTAATTTTTAGGAATCAAAAGAAATATATTTCCAGTAAATGAAGAAAGCTACCTTAAAATATAAAAAACCATTGCAATATTTATTTTAAAATTATTAGAACTAAATTACCGAATCTAAGGGAAAAAAAAATATTTTTTTCTATGTTATAATAAAAGAAGGAGGAGGAGAGTCAAGTAAACAGTAAAATCAGAGGCAATGAACGATCTCTGCTAACTAAATTATTATTATCGTCACTAAGAGTATTGGCAGAGAAATCTATATTTGCACTTGCGAAAGACTTTGTAGATTATACAATTCAATTAATTTAACTAAAAGCAATGGAGTACTAGTTTTAAAAGTAAGTCAATAATTGATTTTGAAGCTTTAAGAAAGTAAACTCAAGTAGAAAATATTAACCTTACAGCCTGATATTAAACCAATTTAAAATATAATTAAGTTAAAAATTAGGAAAGATAAAAATATACCTTTACCATCCTTTGTAAGAAGATCAACCTGGGGGAAAAAACAAATTTGTCATATATGATGTTATATATCTTTCACTAATTTTAGTATAATTATTGATCAAATACATTTTATGTGATCAAAAAGAATAAAAATAGTCAATAAAAGAAGAATAATTACAACTTAATAATTAGACACTGCTTTGTCTATTTAAATTATAAACAGAATTTTTCTTTTCTTTCTTTTTTTTTTTTTTTAAGGTTTTGAAATTAATACAGCTAATTCCTTTTAAAAAATCAGAAAATTTTTGGTTATTGCTTTTGATGACCCTTACCAATATTATTAATCTACTAACACATTTACATACTTCTTAGCTTACATTTGATTATTTTTGTCTTATATTAAACTAATGTTGTATATATAAGTAATAAATATCAAACAATAACTAGAAATATAAAAAACTAAACCACTTTAATTTTTCAGAAAATTAATTTAAAATAATTAGTAATTAAGAGCTAATTAATTGAAAAATAATATCAGTCTACTATAATTAATATTTTACAGAAAGGGCTTCATAGCTCTGTAATTTTTTGTGAATCATAACTGATCTTATCAGTAAAGCATTTGTTTTCAAATAATTTAATTGATAAATTTACACACACGCATGCACACACGCAAAATAAATCAGATGAAAACTTACCTCACCAGCCATTAATTTTTCATCTTCCTCACCAAGGGTCAAATTAATAGAATCTTCATTATCCAGTCCATTCATATCACTTTCATTTTTTTCCTAATAAAACAAATATAAAATACCATGATGAAAAAAATAAACTTGAATTTGTTAGGGTCAAAAAACAAGAGTATAAAATTAACATATTTAAATTAACAATCGGAAGCTAACTCACTGATTTATCTACAAAATTCTAACTTTTTTTTTTTTAGTATCAGGTATATATCTGGAAATGAGAAGGTTTCAGGAACTTTTAATAGTTAATGTAGTCTTATTTCAAAAAGGAAAATATTGATTATATCACTGTCTATAAATGCTCTACAGGTCAGACTTTTCACTTTTCCTATAAGGAAAGTTATTCATGTTGGTCTAAAATGCCACTTTTGAAAGTTTTAAGCAGACCTTCACTGATCATTAATTGGAGAAACTAAAAATACGATCTGCTGAAAATTTATGTATAATATATATTTATATATAAATT
>KZ809604.1:60316-77236 GCA_000696205.2 Oncopeltus fasciatus
AGAGAGAGAGAGAGAGAGAGAGAGAGAGAGAGAGAGAGAGAGAGAGAGGGGGGTTGGGAAAGAGAGGAAATTGGTTGGTTCTCATTTCTTTCAATTTTTTTTGTTCAGTTTATATGATAAAATTCACTCTTTATATTTTGTGTTTTGTATCATTATTGAAACTTTGTTAATCATCAACTCTTGCGATATGGACATATTTTTTATTCATTATTAAAGTTTAATAAAAGTCTGGGTCTACATTAATATTTTCATTATTTGAGGCCTGTCAATGTCACATCATCTTCAGGACCTACTTTGTCTCAGCTCGGGCTTGAGATGATTATACTATATAATTTAAATTTAATAGAAGCCTAGTTTTAAATTTAATAGAAGTCTAGCTCACATAAATATTTTTATTATTTGAAGCTCTTCAATGTCAACATCATCTTCAGGACCAGTTTTCTCTCAGTTCCGGCTTCTTCCATTAATGATAGGTCCATCCGTGAAAGAAGCCCGAGCTGAGGCAAAACAGGTCCTGAAGATGATTTGACAATCAAAAGCTTTGAATAATAAAAATATTTATCTTAACTTTTATTTAATTTAAATGTTATATAGTAAAATCACCTCAACTCCAGCATAGAAATGAATAATGAAGTAAAATACTCTTTTGTTTACTGTATGTAATATTGAAACCTATATACTTCTTGAAAATATCTTATTGCAATACTCTATGGGACAATTAATATGCAAGTATAATTTTACCAGAAGAGCTAAGCTCACCTTAGAGTCATATTCCTCCAGTTCTTCACCTTCCTCATAGTCCTTAGGGTCATCCTCGAGCTCATCCTCATTCATATCTTTGTAGTCCTCTTCCTTAATATGGTCCTCCTTCTCCTCTGCTGATTTGCTTTCCTTTTCATCATCTTCTTTAACCTCGGCTATTTTGGATTCTGCTTCTTCTACTTTAGGCTTTTCCTCTTCTTCCTTTTTCTCTTCAGTTTCTGATTCTGACTTGATAACTGGTATTTCATTTTCTGTTTCTTCTTTCTTTTCTATCTTTTCATTTGAATTTTGATTATCAGAATTATCCTGTTCATCCTATAAAAAAAATAGAAATATGTATACAAGTTATGATAAAAAAATATATTGCTTATTTTATTTTACCAATATGTATTTATTATGGTAACACATTACAAAGAAATTGTCAGCAAAAATACCAGGAAAGGCCCCCCCCCACCACATTTTAAAACATGTTTCATTTCTGGTTTTAGAGAAATTTAAGTAAACTGTTGAGTAATGCAGTTTACATCAGTTGTGTGCTATAACTTCGGATAGAGAATTGAAGAAAAATTCAACAAACATGTCTTGTTTTTGAGAAAAAGGAAAAAACTAAAAACAACTGAAACGGGGGTTTTGGGGGTGAGACGAAATATCTCAATCTGAATAAATTTCACTTTGTTAACATTCCATTTTTAATTTAACATTGTTCATGTAATCAAATAGAAAAAAAAATTGTTGAAACTTATTCAAATTGAGATATTCTCTCTTTTATTCCCTAGATCATTTTTTTCCCCTAGTAAAAGAGACATATACCAAAGAAATTATTTTTTAGTTATTGAATATTTTGAGGGCATCCTGTATGTAAACTGGCAGAGAGAGAAATAGATAAATTTGTGGTTTCACATAGTTTTCAGGAAAGTAAGGTGGACTTGGATTCTGGAGTACATATATTCTCTGGATTGCACAAATATGTAATATCTATTGGAAAAATAAACCAGTGACAAGTTAATAAGCAATCACATATTTAGCTATTAGGAGGCATGCTTAGGAGAAATCAATATAAACTAAAATGGATTCAAATTATTCAACAATAGTTTATTTTAATACATATTTTAAAAATCTAGTTTAATATGCAATTTTGACAATGATAAATCATTTTAGAAATTTGAAAATATCATTGAAATCAAGTATTTCTCTCAAGTACAAATTTTGAAATTTCAAATAATAAACAACAAATTTCTCAACAAAATATGCCCTTTGAGACAGTCATTCTGTTATACTGGATTTATTTATGAATCCCATATAGTACCCTATCATGCAATAATAAATAAAACATGTAATAAACATGTAAAACATTTCTTAATGAAACTTGTTTCTTCATATACAACTTTTGTCATAAAGTGATTATTATCAAAATTTCATACAAGAATTTAGAGAAAAAAAATGCTATTGAGAATATCATTTTTTTTGGGGGGGGGGGGGGTAATCCCACCCTTCCCAACAGATACCATCTCTTTACAGGCCAACTTGAGATATGAAAAATCTAAGAGATTATCAAGAATCATACTCAAACAAAAAAAAATTAAAAAGGCCCATTGTGAAAAACGATGTAACTTAAATTTCATCAAACTCTGTCGAGCTATTCCCTAGAAATTTTGTTTTCCACTAGGAGATATTTGTTTTATTAACAATTTTTGGATTCTGTGTATCTTGAAATGCAAAATATCAAATTTGGATTTTAATTTTTTAGGTTGATTTTAGGAAAACAAATTAAAAATATCTGTCATTCTAGGGTATCTAGTTGAACCATGTGCAGATTAAAAACTATTCTTATGTCAATATCATGATTTTCAGTTGAGCCTTAAACAATAAATGCAAGGGAATAGAATCTATTTGCCTCAGCCAGGGCTCGAACATGGATCTCCTGTTATCTGGGCAAGTGTGTTATCTGGTAAGTCTTGGTGGTGTAACTGGCTAAAGAGCTTGCCCGGATAGCAGGAGATCCAGGTTCGAGCCTTGCTGAGACAGATAGATTTTTTTTTTTTTTCTTGCATTTATTGTTTAAAAATTTATGTTGGATTAAATAAGACAACAAAAACAATATATATAAAAATAAATAGAAGCAAATAACGAGAGTCTAATAAATAGCTTGACAATGTCAGCTCCTTCAAGCATAAAACGATTTATTCGTCTTACTCAGAGGTTTAGACTCCTAGTGAGAGTGCGGAAAATTTAATGAGTTATCTGGCTAGTCTCGGTGGTTTAACTAGCTAACGCGCTTGCCCGGATAGCAGGAGATTCAGATTTGATCTCTGGCTGAGACAGATTATTTTTTATTTTATTCCCTTGCATTTATTGTTTAAAAATTTATGTGGGATTAAATACAACAACCAAAACAATATTCATAGTAAACATCTTAGTTCCTAAGGTTCTAAAAATAGAAATGAGATCAATATATATTCAATAAACCCTCACTGAAGGGAGAAAAATATATATTAAAATGTAATTAATTTATTACTGCTCAAAAAATGTTGGGTTCTGAATAGTATATATAAGTATGTGTGTGTGTGTGTGTGTGTGTGTGTATGTGTATATATATATACCTCTTTTATTCATCAGCAATAGCGTAAACAAAACACAGCCACTACAATTTATTGATTAAAGAAAAGGAATTTTATTATTACTCTGAAAATGGGGTGAAGCATATAATCCACACTCTACGACGACACACCACTTCTCTTAAGCAAAACTGTAGCAAAAATATATCGCTTTTAACAACCTTATTGATTAATATAATTCAATCTTAGAAAATCTAAAATTCAATTTTATGGACATTATTATAAACTTTCAAAACCAAAACTACTGGAGGTAGTTTTGATATAAAACATTTGATATATATATATATATATCATNATATATATAATAAAAGTACAATTTAATTAATAGAACACAAGCCTGCAACAATCCTCCAAGACGGCATAAATAAAGTATATTCAGCCATTGGAATTTAAATGTTAAAAAATAATTCATGTGAAACAAGCTTAACTTACATCTTTAACTTTCTGTTCAGTGTCAGATGCCTCCTCCAATGCTTCTTCTTTACAAGCGCTAGAAACAGAAGATTCAGGGTGGTTGGCATCCGACCCAACTTTGTCTTCTTGCTTTATCTGCTTTTTCCTTTTGGGGGAGACTTCCATCTTAACCTCAGTAGACTTTTCTTCCTTTGTCTCATTAGATACATCATCCTTTATCTCAGAAGATACTTCTTCCTTAATTACAGTATAGATTCTTTCTTTTGTGTCAGTAGACTCATCTTCCTTCACATCCTCCTTCAGAGAACTTGAGTTTTCTTCTTTTTCATTAGATTTTTCCTCAACTTCCGTATCTTGCTCTTCCTCAGAATTTTCTTTTTCTAGTAAAAATAAAAAAAGGCGTTATAAATTCCTATTTTTGCACACGCTCATTCTTTTTTTGAGCCCCACGACACGCTCTCAAGCACACAGAACTACAATTGTCAGGATTACTCGGACTTTTCATAGAATCCCACGCAATAAATGTGAATTAATAGATCTCTCAAATGAGGAAATGCAACACCAAAAATAAAATAAAAATTTTAACACAATAGCTTATAATATTATATTTTAAAAATTATCACTTAATGCAATAAATTTTAAAACGAAAAAAAAAATTTTTTGAAATTATTTTCTTTCAGTCAGTTCTGTTCTGAAATAAATATCCTAACACAAATGAAATAAAGAAAAGAAAAGTACATATGCAAGAAAGTTAACAAAAAAAATTATTTGATTTGTACAAAATTTACTGAATCTTTAATTCATTATTCTTAATATTTCAAAATTAATTACTTCAAAATTTTATAATTGGTATATTTATTCAACAGGTATAAATAACACCTCACATTCATTACTTAAACTTTGATATAGATTAAATAAAATATTTTGTAATGACAGGAGCAGAAATGTTAACCTTAAAATAATGCAGATACTCCTAATAATGTTGGTTAGGATTTTTTAAATAGGTATAAGACATTTGCAACAATGTCACAAACCTCTGGTTCAAATGTCTTCAATCCAAACAAGTTAAAAAAACTAATATAAAATTAGGGTTGTTTTTTGGGGTTGGTTTGTTTCTGACAAAGCGAACCTTTGAAATAAAAAAAAAAATTTATAGGAAGTTTTCAAGAAAACAATATCTAGCATAAAATTGAGCTGACTGACATTTTCTCTTTTATATACTTAGATACAAAAAATATTATAATTCTAATATGTGTTAACAATGTAAGAAATTAAATTAATTTTAACAAAAACATTATTAAAAAATTATTTTGTTACATTAATTGTCATACAAGTTTTTCTGCAGCTACTATTAAAATGTAAACTTTTTTTTATAATTTAGATCTCCCCTCCTTTTAGTGTTAATCATAACATAACATAACCAAATTTGTTTCCTTCATCAGAGAGCAGGCAATCAAGTAAATACAAATTTGACTAATTATAGGCAAGTTTATATATATCTTATTTTAGCTTCTATGTATTATTAGTGAAGATTCACTTGAAATTTCCAAAAGTCCAGTTAGAAATAAAATTGGACGGCTCTATTTCAGGGAGAGACATTTCTGAAATTTTTATTTACAACTGAAATTTCAATGTCTCAACAATTAATAATAAACTTACTAAAATAATCAGTGATACCTTTATGTATTACTTGATTTAATTTCAAATAACAATAATTCATTTAATTAGAAGCCCTATTTTTCAATTATTAATTTTATCACCCTCACATCTAAATTGAAAGAATATGCACATTAAGAATTACTAATCAAATAGGACAATATGACAGTCAGTCTCTCCTCCTCCTTTACAAAAATACATAAAAGATACAAATGAAAAAGAATGCTCACTTTTTATTAAAACAAAAACAAAAAAGAAAAAAAAAACCTTTACACACATAACATTTCCTCTGAATTAATCAAACAATTTATTTATGCTTACAATAATTGACTGCTATATAAAATAAAATTTGATAAAATTTTGTCATTTTAAAATAAATTAAAAGAGAGAATTAGACAAAATAGAAAGGCTTAAGGGCAAATATAATGTTAAAAATGTCATACTTTTCAAGCTTTGCTTTACTGGAGTGGAGCTTTTACTTTCAGATAACTGGAAGGTAAAAGTTTCAGGGTCATGGCCTTCATCTTGTAAAGCCTGAAACAAAAGAAAAATTACTGAGTACTAAGAACTTGACAAAAAATCAGTGAAATTATCCTTCCCTTCAACCATGGTTTATGGAAGGAGGGAAGGGCTATCTACAGGTTGCCATCCCATTCTAAACATCCATTGCTCAAGGCAAGCTTTTTTTGTTTAAATAGCCTGCCCTGAACGAGACTTTAACCCACAGCATCAGGATTAGGTGACCATAACGGATCCCACAGGCTACCCCGGTAATCCAGAGCAAACTCTTGAATAATTTCAAGTTAAATATCTACTTCCAATTGTTAAAAAAATAAATAAATAAAATAAAATTAAAGAAGAGTACAAAGCTCATGAATAAAAATAATGTCCACAAGAGCAATGAGAATAACTATATTCAGAATTATAGCTGAACAAAAAAACCTACAAATGACATTCATGAACTTATCAGGTTAACAATGTACACTTGGTTTGTTCAAGTGACACAAGATTTATGTTTATAATGATAGTATTTAGCAACTAACAGTATATTTCCACACACCACAATCCCTGGTTTCGTGAGCACTTGAAGATGAATTTGATTCAACAATTTCTCACAGAACCTCGTCAATATTTAATCAATATTTCTCTTTTACATAGTGGTTGTTAAAAATTAAGTACAATAGATAATTTTGACTAATTATGAGATCTAGTTGAATTTGATCCACCTTCTGCAACCAACAGACAAATAAACTAGAAAATAAGTATAAGATCAGATATCAGTGTTTTCTTTAAAACAATGTATATATATAACCTTCTTCAACAAAAATTATCACTTGGCCATTATAAAATTAATTATAATAAATCCAAGTGAAATCATTTTCATTTTATTTACTGAATTAAAACTTGATTTTCACATTGATTAATATGGATAAATAACAATAAAATCATTAACAATTAACAGGAATTATAGTAAATAACTTTTTGAATTTTCTAATTGTAAGATACAATAAAAATAAATAAGAACTTCTTTTTTAATCTTATTTCTTACATTCTCTTTTAAGTACACTTGACAGTAAATATATTAAAATAAATGATAAATAAAAATAAGGAGAAAAAATAACCCATAAAACTGAAGTTAATAAAGGAAGTAGCAGAGCCTAGCTGAAGGAAGAGAGAATAAAGCAGTGTGTTTTACTTTTCAATAATCCTACATATGTAAAGGGGAGGATTGTTGAAAAAAAAAAAAACCCATTTAAAACAAATAGTTATATTATTCTACCTATGGAATGAAATACGATTACCAACTATTGCCCATTGTTAAGCCATCTGTTAAATCCCATAGCACCTAGGAGTTGGATGTCAAAAAACTCTAGGACAGTGATTTCTGACTATATGGGAAATAAGACAGGAATTCAAACTAAAACAACCATGAAATTCCTGGTATATGTTTCCTTGACTCGCCAGGAAGTTTGAGGAAAAGCTCCTCAATATCTTGATACAAAATTTTGATATCTTGTTGATATAGGATTCCCTTTTTGGTTGAAGAAAGCAGAATAATAGAGTATTGCAGTAAAGTTCAGGATTTATGAAACAACAATCAGGTACAAATTTGAGATAAATCACAACTTCAACAAAAATTAGGATTTTGCCAATAAATCAACTTTTTAACCCAGGTGAAAATCTTCCACATTAAAAGGGTTTTTCAATACTTTTTAAAAATTTCTAAACTTTTGGCTGATAGAAAGGAGCAAGTTTGTCAGGGAACAGTCAACTGCTATTTTCCACCTTAGCCCAAGGAGTAGATGGCAACAGTATTTTTCCATACATCACAATCCCTGACTTTGTGAGCACTTGAAGACGAATTTGACTCAACAACTTCTCGCAGAACCTCATATATATCCATAAATGGTCGCCAGGAAGCCTTCTTCTTTTCAGCTGTAACTCCACTGCTAAATTTTTCATGGGGAAAACCAAGCAATGCAGAGATCAAGAACCTAATTCCCTCCATATTTAATAATTTCATGAGTTACTTCAGCGGCTTTTAATTTTTTTTTTAAAGTAATGCCTTAAGATCACAATTTCATATAACACTGTCATGATTCTTCTTAGAGACTAATAACTAAACTCTAAAAAGATAATGAAGTACTAGTAAGTATTAGTTTTTTTTTTTTCAATTTATTGGTGATAACTGACCTTAGAAAAATCTTAGATATAATATAAAACTCATTATTGAAAATATTGAAATGTATATAAAAAGCAGCTGACAAGAGAGAGAGAGAGCAGGCTGTAAGGTACAACTATTGCACATACATATAGTAATGGGCTATATTTTACACACACACACACACACATATATATATATATATATATAGTAAACAAAGTTTAGGTAGGATTCCACCACAACAAAGTCACTCATATTTTAATTTGAATCCAGGAAGCTAAAAAAAAAAAAAAACACTCTACCTCAGCCGGTAATCAAACCCGGGCAAAGTGGGGGGCACTTTCCGGCCGGGTGCACTACCATTACAGTACCGAGGGAGTGGGCTGCTACCATTACACCCTGCCCGGAAAGTGAGGGACACGGGTTCAATTCCTGGCTAAGGTAGAGTTTTTTCTAGCTCACGCTAGATTCAAATTATTAATGATAAGTGGGATTACTTTACCACAATTATCATCATGATTTGTAAATTATCTTTTATCACGCTAGGCTTGAAGCCAATGTGTGCTACACTCATATGGTTTGATTTTATACAATGCACCATTTACCTGATTGTATCACACATCAGAACTAATAAACACAAGGTGAACTTGTAGGTAACTAACACTTACAATACATAATAACATATAATACTACAATTGCAGCCAAGTTCCAATTTTACAGTAAGTTAATTACTTCCCTAAGATAAATTAATAATAAAAGTTAATAATTTGTTTTGAATTATATAAAACAATAAGTAGAGAATTAGTTGGGGTTCAGACAAGGTTTAAAAAAAAACCCCAACTTTTTCAAAACAAAAGTATTTTTCATTATCAGG
This sequence comes from Oncopeltus fasciatus, assembly GCA_000696205.2. Lineage (NCBI taxonomy): Eukaryota > Metazoa > Arthropoda > Insecta > Hemiptera > Lygaeidae > Oncopeltus > Oncopeltus fasciatus. The sequence continues at coordinate 69,300 of KZ809604.1, forward strand.
CGATGATTCGGCTTAAATTGTAAGACATCTTCAGGCGAGAGGGGCATTGATGTCACATTCATGACAGCTAATATACATATAATATATATATATATATATATATAGAGAGAGAGAGAGAGAGAGAGAGAGAGAGAGAGAGATACAGATTCATCAGATAAACTATTAATTTTTTTTTATAATTTATTATGTGAAACAATTTAAAGCTTTAACATTGAAATTAATAAATATGGTTCGCTAAAAGTTTAACTGGAGTTGAAACAAACTAGCTGGGCCCCTTTCAATAAAGAAACCTAGAACCACTATACACCAAGAGTAATCATAGCTCCCAATCTATAAAACTTAAAAATTAAATAAGATTTTGACAGATAATATGTCAATAATTGAATTACTCAATGCAAAGAGACAAATGGTTTGAAAATAAGTTACTAATAGACAATTAGTAAATTTGCTGAAATAAATAAACAATGAGGCAACACTCTCTTGGATCCTTTTTCACTAACGTTTAAAACTTAGTAGAAAGTTGTTTACCATTCTTTAGAAAGTGTAACATGACTTGAAAATTAAGTATAATTAGGGCTCAATAAAACATATTTCCCAATCTAATAAAAGAAATAATTGCATATAAAATCAAAGCCATGAAGGACGCGAAATCATAATCAAAATAATAACGTACCTTTTGCAAACGAGTAAGTAATACAGCTTTAAGACCACTCGTATCGAGATTTCTCTTGGCAAGTTCAGACTTAAGATCTGTAACTCTTAATTCTGTTAATTTCTTACTATCAACCTCGGCCATTTTCAATGAATAAACTAATGCGCAAAATGGAGGATCAATCGCATCCAAGCTCTGAGTAGCACTGCCCACATAATCACAACGATAACATAAAGAAAAAAACATCAAATAAAAAAACAGCAATAGAAAAATTACAAAAGTACAATCTTTAATCAATAAAAAAGGAAAAGTTTTAGGATTTTCAGTAGATATACGAAATTTGTCATTACATTTTTGCCCAATCTTAAAAAGATTGGTGACTTCACCCCCCTCCCCCCCCCGCCCAATAAAATTCCAGAATTACTTCCATACATGCTTAAATTGTTTCTTTTTATTGCTTGAGAAAATGATTTTGTAAATTGAGGCTAAACTATAATAAAAAAATAAAATGATCGTCAGTGTAAAAATTGGCGGATAAATAAAAAAAAATTTCATCGGGAGCTTGAAATATTTAATTTTAAAATGCACTTAAGGTTAGTTTTTACAAAAGTTGACATATTAAACAGCATGCTAATTTTGTCGCTGCAGTTGCATGAATATGTTTCTGTATTTATTTTAAATATAAATTTTAAAAAGAAAATGAAATAAATTCTTGACATTGACATAGACCTTTCTCTTTTTGTTTATTTTTTTAATATAAAATAATCTCTTGTACACGACCTGAAATCTGTGAATGAAATCTTGTAAATAGATAGTTAGGAGATTAGGCGGGAGTTTTAAAAAATGTAATTGACAAATGTGTGCTCTTTGTGAATTCAAAAGGAATTTAGCTATTGAGGCTGTTCAAATATTTTAGGGCTAAAATAAATATCAGGGCAGCTGCAGAGAATAATTTATTTATCAGACTTGGCATCAAGTAAACCTCCATACCTTCTGATTCGATTTATCTCATAAATGAACATTTTTTTTTTTTTTTTTTTATCAATTTTTTTTTTTTTTTTTTTACTGCTGCCTCTTCTATTAAAAATAGTTACAGAAGATTTACTTATGTGTGCTATTAGAAATAGGTACACACATATATTCTATTTAATAGCGGCATACCATATTTAATAAGGAAATATGGAAAACTATAATTAGATGGTTTTTTCGTTGGGCTTTGGTCAAGGTAGATTCAAAAAAATTCAAATTTTAAAAAACGTGCATTTTTAAAATTATTTGCCAACTTTCGTAGTTTGGTTTTTGTACTTGGAATTTTTCTACACAGTTTACTACATTCATACTTTCGATATCAAGTTACATTTAGTTATGGCTATTGAATACGATAGTATTGTAAATCATTTAATTTTTTATTTTTATTCTTTTGCCATTGAATTTAACAGCCCTGAAGATAGATTACAATGTAAGTCGTTGGCAGATAATTTAAAAAATACACATTTTTTTAAAGTTGTATTTTTTTGAATCTACGTTGACGGAACCCCAACAAAAAAACATCTGATAATATCTACGGCCAAAAAAACACTCCAATTGAAAACTATACTTTGCAGGCATTAACTGGCAAACGCAAATATTTTAGTGACTGTTATTTATATTAATATTTTCGACTAAGTGTTTAATAAGTAGGATCGAAAAATACATGGAAAAAAAATTTAAAAATCTATCAAGAGATAGCTACATGTGGGATTTTACCAATAGAAAATAAATCAAACAGCTTTTGGATTTCTAACTCTCAATCGTACTGTTTGGCTGTGCTAGCAGTACTGCTGCCTGGTAAATAAATAAATTAGTAAAAAGTTAGTATCAAATCATTGTGAAGGAGTGTTAAAATAAAATTTACTATTTATAAGATAATTCTGTAAATTTATGCCGAAGAAAAGGACTAACCTTAAAGAAAGATCAATAATAATTTATTTAGTAGGTTGTGGGTAAACAGCCATTGAATAGAAAGAACCTCTCTCACTGCGACTGTTGTTGTTTTCTTATACACTCGGGGTAGACAGTGATTGTTCTCTTCTTAAGTTAGAAGAAATCAGTCAAAACGGCGGCAGTAGGTATTAGAGGACGGCAACCGGAGATGTTCCCAGGGAACATGGGCCGGGGTGGTCGTGGACGAGGTATGGGAAGAGGTGGAGGTGTTGGCCGAGGTGGCGGAGTTCCTTTCAAAATTCAAAAATTTGTCCCAAGACACCCATTTGACATGGTTTTATGTGAACCTGCCTTTCCCAGGGTGAAGCCAGCTCCTAACGACGAAACTTTCACTCAGGTAAGTTGATAATAAGTTTCTCTGTTTTTGACTAGTTCCAAAACTTCTCCGGTTAGACTCTATTAGTTCTCAAATACTTTTATTATTCCTTGTACTCTTGAAATTTGATAAATACATTTATTTGTATGACTGACATCATATTATGATTAAAACCCTGATTTTAAGTACTATATTGATTGTTTATAATCATATTTTGTCAAATAAGTTTTCCGAGGGAAATATTTTCTTTATGATGTTAGTAGAATAGTAGTAATTAATTGAAAGTATAAGAGGAAATGATTTACTTCACTTGAAAGGTCTTATGGCTACAATGCTGAGGAATTTTATACAGCATCTTCCTTGTTTATCTTGTTACATTGATTCTTATGTAATGTACATTTTGGAAAATATAACACAGACGTCTTGTTAAATTATATAGTCTATCATTAAATTTGTTAAGATGTATTGGTTCTAGACTGTGCCAGAATTAAGGTGAGTAAAACTGTAGATTCTTTGTATCTGAAAAATGTTTTTGGGAAGGAATTAGCTGTGTGTAACATTTGATTGTTGGGAGCCAGTCAGAGTGGAAGTTGACCATTTTCAAAACTATGCTTTAAGCTCAACAGATCTGTGTAATAAAATAAATTAAAGCTTTGGAGGCATTATACAATGATGATGTGAGACCTATTTTTTATATTTGTAATACATTTTATAATTTATGTCACAACTTCTCCACAGTTTGGAGTAGATCACAGATTGATTGTTAACTGTTTTAACTTTCAATTTGCTGACTTCTTAACACAAACCCCGGCAAAGTTTCTGGTCTATGGAATGTTTCCAAAACATTGGTGAAAATAAAAATAACTTTATTGTTTACAAACCAGTTTTTAATTCTTCAGCTCTTAATCCCTGACTTAACTCTCCTCAGAAAGCTCAGCGATCAGTTATTAACCTGAAACGATTTCCTTTATTTTACAATTTTACTCTAAATCATTTGGTTTTATATAATCCTTAATTTCCAGGCCTTGTTGAAAAGGAATACAGATTTAACACCTACACCTCAGGAACAAGCATCTGTGTTAAATTTAGTCACTAAAATTCAAGCCGTATTCGACAATCTCATTGTAGCTCCAGGAAACTTTGATGCTTGTGTAAGTACTTTTCTTTTTTTTTCACTCAAATTTTTTTATTGAAACTTTTTATTATAATTTAGTTTCATAATTGTAGAACTTATTTATTTTTTTGCTTGGAATTTAAGCTCTAATTTTATTTATTTTCATTTTTCTATGAGGGTGTTTTATTTAGTTTTCATGTTCATTTAAATTTAACATTTCGGAGAAATGAATTGAACAGTGGTGATTATAACCTACTTTGTTTGGTGTCATCACAATGATTCAGTTAGGATGTTATATCAAAATAATTTTCATGTTTAAATGTTCATTATAGGAATTCATTTGTCCTATAATAATCTAAATAACTTATTATTAATTATATATAGTAAATAATAATAAAATAAATATTTTTTCACTACAGGTTGCCATCCCATTCTAAACATCCATTGCTCAAGGCAAGCTTTTTTTGTTTAAATAGCCTGCCCTGAACGAGACTTTAACCCACAGCATCAGGATTAGGTGACCATAACGGATCCCACAGGCTACCCCGGTAATCCAGAGCAAACTCTTGAATAATTTCAAGTTAAATATCTACTTCCAATTGTTAAAAAAATAAATAAATAAAATAAAATTAAAGAAGAGTACAAAGCTCATGAATAAAAATAATGTCCACAAGAGCAATGAGAATAACTATATTCAGAATTATAGCTGAACAAAAAAACCTACAAATGACATTCATGAACTTATCAGGTTAACAATGTACACTTGGTTTGTTCAAGTGACACAAGATTTATGTTTATAATGATAGTATTTAGCAACTAACAGTATATTTCCACACACCACAATCCCTGGTTTCGTGAGCACTTGAAGATGAATTTGATTCAACAATTTCTCACAGAACCTCGTCAATATTTAATCAATATTTCTCTTTTACATAGTGGTTGTTAAAAATTAAGTACAATAGATAATTTTGACTAATTATGAGATCTAGTTGAATTTGATCCACCTTCTGCAACCAACAGACAAATAAACTAGAAAATAAGTATAAGATCAGATATCAGTGTTTTCTTTAAAACAATGTATATATATAACCTTCTTCAACAAAAATTATCACTTGGCCATTATAAAATTAATTATAATAAATCCAAGTGAAATCATTTTCATTTTATTTACTGAATTAAAACTTGATTTTCACATTGATTAATATGGATAAATAACAATAAAATCATTAACAATTAACAGGAATTATAGTAAATAACTTTTTGAATTTTCTAATTGTAAGATACAATAAAAATAAATAAGAACTTCTTTTTTAATCTTATTTCTTACATTCTCTTTTAAGTACACTTGACAGTAAATATATTAAAATAAATGATAAATAAAAATAAGGAGAAAAAATAACCCATAAAACTGAAGTTAATAAAGGAAGTAGCAGAGCCTAGCTGAAGGAAGAGAGAATAAAGCAGTGTGTTTTACTTTTCAATAATCCTACATATGTAAAGGGGAGGATTGTTGAAAAAAAAAAAAACCCATTTAAAACAAATAGTTATATTATTCTACCTATGGAATGAAATACGATTACCAACTATTGCCCATTGTTAAGCCATCTGTTAAATCCCATAGCACCTAGGAGTTGGATGTCAAAAAACTCTAGGACAGTGATTTCTGACTATATGGGAAATAAGACAGGAATTCAAACTAAAACAACCATGAAATTCCTGGTATATGTTTCCTTGACTCGCCAGGAAGTTTGAGGAAAAGCTCCTCAATATCTTGATACAAAATTTTGATATCTTGTTGATATAGGATTCCCTTTTTGGTTGAAGAAAGCAGAATAATAGAGTATTGCAGTAAAGTTCAGGATTTATGAAACAACAATCAGGTACAAATTTGAGATAAATCACAACTTCAACAAAAATTAGGATTTTGCCAATAAATCAACTTTTTAACCCAGGTGAAAATCTTCCACATTAAAAGGGTTTTTCAATACTTTTTAAAAATTTCTAAACTTTTGGCTGATAGAAAGGAGCAAGTTTGTCAGGGAACAGTCAACTGCTATTTTCCACCTTAGCCCAAGGAGTAGATGGCAACAGTATTTTTCCATACATCACAATCCCTGACTTTGTGAGCACTTGAAGACGAATTTGACTCAACAACTTCTCGCAGAACCTCATATATATCCATAAATGGTCGCCAGGAAGCCTTCTTCTTTTCAGCTGTAACTCCACTGCTAAATTTTTCATGGGGAAAACCAAGCAATGCAGAGATCAAGAACCTAATTCCCTCCATATTTAATAATTTCATGAGTTACTTCAGCGGCTTTTAATTTTTTTTTTAAAGTAATGCCTTAAGATCACAATTTCATATAACACTGTCATGATTCTTCTTAGAGACTAATAACTAAACTCTAAAAAGATAATGAAGTACTAGTAAGTATTAGTTTTTTTTTTTTCAATTTATTGGTGATAACTGACCTTAGAAAAATCTTAGATATAATATAAAACTCATTATTGAAAATATTGAAATGTATATAAAAAGCAGCTGACAAGAGAGAGAGAGAGCAGGCTGTAAGGTACAACTATTGCACATACATATAGTAATGGGCTATATTTTACACACACACACACACACATATATATTTATTAATTNTTTCACTTTTCTATATAAATTAATAATATAATAAATATTCTATTAGTGTTGAGATTAGGAGAATCCGTAATCTTCAATTAGAAGATAACCATTTATTAGGAAATTATTTTTTTGTCACTCATTACTGTTTAGCTTAGATGGCATTTTTAACCCTAATATGTCATTGTTTTATCTTTGCAGCAAGTTGATGAATCAAGACAAGTTGGTTCTTTTAAGAAAGGCACTATGCTTACAGGAAAAAACGTAGCAGATATAGTAGTGATTCTCAAAACTCTGCCTACAAAGGAGTGTGTTGGTGCTCTGGGAAACAGGGTGTTGGAGGATCTTAGGAATTCTAATCCTAAGGAAGGTTGGTTTTCTTTAGTTTTCTGTTAAATTTTAAAGTATTAAGTTTTATTTAGTCTTATTGTTGAATCTTACTTCTTTGGAATTGTGCATAACTTAAAGGTTGATTGAAAGAAAAAATCAAGGTTTAATTTTTTTAATAAGAGTCTTTTCTGAGTGTTCCTTATGAACATTTTAGAAAATATGAGGTTGAAATATCTTTATTTTTATTATTATCTTTATTAGATTTATCGTTCTTATAATTCCCATTCTTCCTCATAGTCTAATTTAAAAAGTTAAAGAGCTTATTTTGGGATGTATTTGACTTATCAGTGTTAACCCTAACCTAGTTTGCCCTGCATGTTGCATGTAGTCCGGTAATTGTTATTTAACACATAACCTATCTCATAGTTCAATTTTTTCTTTAAGTGTTTTTATTTTGTCAATTTATTTATTTTTAATGGTTAGTGAAAACATTGATAGATTTTGAATTTCTCCTTTTTATAACCACTTAATTTTAGCAGTAGAGTAGAACTTTCTTTCCAATTCTTCAAAGAAATGTTATCTTAAAATGCTGTTGGCTTCCTCTCCCAGATCTTTGCATTCTTCTCTTCCTGCTCTCAGCCAATTTTTTTTTTTTTTTTTTGTATCTTTACCAGGTATGCAAGTTTAAAATGTCGTTTAATTCTTAAAATATATACACAGTAATTTAAAAAAAAGTATAATATATTTTATTCAAAGTACTGGCCCTCGCTTTCTACACATTTTGTCCATCTCTCGGGCAATATATGGATACCATTCCAAAAGAATGCTTCATCTTTATTTGAAATCCATTCATCGAGCCATTTTCGTACGTTTTCGAAATTGTTGAAGTGTTGCTCCGCCAATGAGTGTCCCATCG
>KZ809605.1:29905-44396 GCA_000696205.2 Oncopeltus fasciatus
ACTACTTTGCTGAAGGTTTTTTTTTTAAATAGTGTAAAAGAGAGGCTCTTAACCACGTTGAATCATGAAGGGAGGGGCTATCTACTGGTTGCCACCCCATTCTAAAGATTGCCCTGGGCGAGATAAGAACGGAACCCATAGGGCGCCTTTAGATTCATTTTTAATTAAATAATTGAAATTCTTGTTTTTAAATTATATATAATATTTAATTATTAAATTGTTAAATTTCATTTGATATTTAATGTAATGCTGAGTGTAGTCTATAGTTATCTTGTATACACCAAAGCGCATCACGCAACCAATACTATTGTTTATACAAGGTCCTAGTTTGTACAGTAATGAACTGAAGAGCAACCACTGGTGTAGAGCAACGAAGAGAGAGGAATGAAATGAAAACGGTTATATTCTAGTGAATAAATTAATAGGCAATAAAATAAATAAATTAATGGACTTCCCTTCAATAAGTGTAATAAAATCGGAAGTTGCTGTATTTAAAATTATTTTAATCGATCACGTTAATTGTTTGAAATATATTGCAGGTTACATTATGTTAATAAATAGAATGTACACTTCAAGTTGCGGGGGGCCACAAGTTTTGGATGATTGTGGTTAACCCTAGTGCCTTAGAGTGGATTGGCTCCTGACCACATGTGTTGGCAACAAATGGGGCATGGGAATCACCGGTCTGAGACAGACAGAGCTGGAGGAACTGACATGGATGGATTGGAGTCGGACGTGAACATTTCCAGGTAGGAGTCTGGACTCTGGTCCCATAGACAACTACCCCCACTCTCTATATAACCAGCCTTGGACCCCGGGTAGGGGTTGATAAAGATTCCTTAAACGCCGGAATGTTGGAAAATAAATAGATTTTCCAAGCTTTATGCCAGATCGGAATAAATAGAAATGAAGGTTGATTTTTATCTTGTTCGCCAGAGAGGATTGTGAGGGTTAAATATAAGACCACTGGTTTTTGGTCATGACGGGCCGAGAAGAAGATTGGTGAAACCCTTTGCCATTCTAATTATATCAGTGAACATCTTAATTAATGACTGTTTGGGGTAAAAAAAAATTTGAAATGAGAGAAAATTAATTTTTACAAATTACAAATTTTTACATCCTCCAAAACCAGCCAATAGTAGGAAGTAATTGTTTGAGCTGTTCCCCTAAAGTGCTCCATCGCTCAAGATAACCATCTCATGGTAGATATTGTATCAATAATGCTAATACTAATATATAATAGATAATTAATCCATCTGTTTCTTGCTTCGCCAAATGTAAGTCGACAGATCCAGTCTAGAAAACTTTCGCGGTAACTTTGAGCGACTCTTGTTTTTATTTGATATTGTATTCCTTTTAAGTTATAAGCAATTAAATGTAGAGTTTTTGACCGTATGGAATATTGGTAGATGTTTTCGGTCTACCCTGACCGTATCCCAACAAAAAAAACATTTACTAATTGTTCAAATGGAGAGTTTTTTTTTTTTTTACCATAGATAAAAATTTTAAAAAATGTGAATTTTTTAAATTATCTGCAAACGTTTAGGCTTACATTGTAAACCACATTCAGGGCTGTTGATGTTAGAAGATGAATTAAGATGGTTTGCAATGTAAGCCGAAACATTGGAAGAAAATTTAAAAATTACACATTTTTTTTTTTAAATTTGTATTTTTCGGATTTACCTTGAACAAACCCCAACAAAAAAAAATCTAATAATCTACTAATTTTATTAATTATATTTTGTGGAAGGTTATTGTACAGAGTCGTCGGTATGTACGGCTATTGTTGTGTAAAAATTAATGCATTATTTAAAACGGTGATAATATATTCGAATAGAAATGGTCTGTTTATCGATAATATTTATGTGAGTTTAACACTTTTTATTAAATAGTGATATATAAATGCTCATATTGTATTATATATAAATCTTACTCAAGAATATATAAAACCGAATTTCATGTATAATGTTTTCGTAAATTGCCCAATACATTGCATTGATGGAAGAAAGGAAAGTATTAAATCTACTAATAACTATTAAACTACTGTCCCTACTAACTAGGAAATAAATCAATACAAATATAAATATATAGACTGGAGGATTATTGGTGAGCATCTTTTATACCTGTATAGTCCCTTCTTCATTTCATACAATATTGGAATTTCTCTTATAAGTACATTGTGTGTCATCTGGGAGCAGGTGGCCACCTTCGAGTAGCCTTTTCATTGTGCTTCTCAAGTCCTCACAATTACCATTTGAATTATATATATATATATGTGTGTGTGTGTGTGTGTGTGTGTGTGTGTGTGTGTGTGTGTGTGTGTGTGTGTGTGTGTGTGTAATCTTAAATATGAAATTTATGATGTATACCCAAAACTACTTTTTATAATATTAACTTTGAAAAATTATTTATTTATATCCATTTTTAATGGCAACAGTAATTTAATCAGTAATTAGTTGATGTCCTACAGATGGGACTGGACAAACCTAATATTCATCGAAATCTTCTATGTTTATTCTTATTAAATGAATTAGGGAATGATAATTAGGTGGTTTCATACTTAAAAAAATAATATCAGCAAATAAATTGTTTTTCGTAATAATGTAGGTGTTATTATTGTTAAATTATTTCATAAAGTAAAAGGTAAATATACAGGCGTTAATAACCTAAGTGTTGATAAGAAAAACATAGTAGAGATAATAAGTTTAGATAACAAGCTATCGAAAATGGTGTATTTTACAAAATTAAAGAATAATATTAGTGGACAATTATGTGAAATTATGAATTCATAGCATTTTCGAATTTATATAAATTTATAACAGGTTAGCAACCCCTTATTGACAACAATAAAAATAAATAAAAAATGAAAATTCCAATATAAGAAGGCATATAAATAAAAGAATGTGAGGCACTTTATAGTCAGGGGTGATATTTTTACATTTGTACGTCATGAAGTCTGATTTTTTACTGTTCCTTTCTCTTAGGGAAACAGGAAAATCTTCTGAGAATGGCAACATGTAAAATCAATATGTCTTACATATTACAGGTGTGTCCATACATTACTATTATTGAGTAACAAAGATAAATATTTCACTTTTAAGATGATAGAGACGTAGTTATTCCCGTTTTAAATCATTTTACATGCTATATGCTATGTGCTATATGCTATAAAATAAAATAAAATTTATTTGAAACAGGAAAGAATACATCTCTATCATACATAAAGTGATAAACGTTCCTGTATTCTCCAGAAAAAAATATATAAATATATTTTGTCTTAACAAATTTAAAAGGATTTATAGTGAATATAAGTAATTAAAATTAGGTAATTATATTATCGCCCCTACTGAGCGGGACTTGAATAATCTAATAATTATAATAATAATAATTAAAGATCTTAACGATTTTTTGTTTGTTCTTCCTCAAAATCCTCCTTCTGCTTACTCAATTTCAGTCATTAACGAACAATTGAATTTCCTAAATAAAATCAAAAGACCAATTTGTTTTTCATTGTTTTATTACAAAAATTTGTTTCAAAGAAAAATATATATGTCTATTTTATAAATATACACATNGCACTGGAGTGCAAACTATAATATATATTTATGCTTACATTTAATCCACTTTTAAACGGAAACATTTTATAATACAATTGCAATGAAAATTTCTGTCAGGTAAATGAAGGTATGTTTGTACTTGATGCAACTTCCGAAAATATATATTCAATCCCCTCTAATACTCTGTAGTTAGGAGAAGCTAAAATATTTTCACAATTTTTAGTGCAAGGGAACAGAATAAAAAATCTAACTGTCCCAGCCAGGCCTATTTTAAAAGTAAATAACGAGAGTCATTTAAACAGCTGGACAATGTCAGCTCCTCCGAGCATAAGACGATATATTCGTCGGCAACGGAGGTTAGTCTCTCGACACTAGTGCGGGGAATTTAATAACTAATCAGACTTGTCCCGGTAGCATAAGTGGAAAATGCACCGGCTCGTATAACAGGAGATTTTTTAATTCTGTTCTCTTGCACTAAAAATTGTTAAAATTTACATGGGATTATATACCACAAAAATAATATTTATAAAAGAAAAAAATTACCGTTTAAAAGTAGATTATATGTATGCATACATTTAATCCACTTTTAAACGGAAGTATTTTAGCTTCTCCTAACTACAGAGTATTAGAGGGAATTGAATATATTTTTTGGAAGTTGCATCAAGTACGAACACACCTTCATTTACCTGACAGAAATTGTCATTGCAATTGTCATTTCTATCTATCTGATGACGCATTGGTTTGTTTATTGGGGGTTTATGGCGCTCAACTGCAGAGGTTATCAGCGCCCTCCATATATGACGCATTGGAATGGATTGAAGCGAGAAGTGACATAACGCTGAAGAAATCAGCCAGCTGTACTTGTTAACTTATTACTTTTTCAAAAAAAAGTATGTAGTAGAAACGGGCAAAAATATAGTTTGCGATAGGATCTAACATGAGATTGTCGGGACAAGCGTAGGCCGCACGTACTTATCAGAGAACAGGTCCTGTACGGTCACAGATCAGACAGGCAGGGTCTTAATCAAGCGGTCACTGATTAGCATAACGTCTGTTGTCCTCTCTCTCTCTCTGAGATCTAGGCACTATAGGCTCGTGGAACTACATCCTGGCCTGCCTGAAAATCCAAGGGGTGAAAAGGGGGCACGTATCTTCCGAGCGAAGACTTTCGGTGGGGTGAATATTTGTCTGCAACGTCATATGAATAAGTTTCATTAGCAGTGCGAGGGGATCTTCAATACGTCATTTGCAACATTCTACAAGTTATTTTTTGCAAGGGAAGTAAACAAAACATATTTTGAAAAGCCTTTCTTAAGTACATGATCCAGTATACATTTTGTACAACAGACCTTCCTTGAGTTATCCTGAGAAATGAAGAACTGTCCTGTGTTATTAGTGGAACCCAGGAAATTCAGAGTCGATTCCAAGGACAGAACTTATACCATTTGTTTACTCATATATTCATATATATTCGGATATTCATCCTGAAGAAATTTGTATATTTTATTTCCTTGCAAAAGGATAATCCCAACATCTGAATAATCTATTAAGCACAACGTTTATTTAATATTTTTCGTAAATTTATCTTTTTATTTTAACTTTCAACAAAGTTATCTCAGACCATCATTCTATAGGCGAGATGACCGGAGACCACACCTTAGTAAGCAGACACACGGGCGATGTGAGCGATTTCACTTATTGCCATATTCAAATCCATTAGTAGATTATAGTTTCAGCATGTTCCCTACATCAGCTGATCATGATCCCTACATATTCATCAACAGTTTGCAACCACATCTAATGCCTCATTCTTCAAATCACCCAGTTTTAGCTCAACTAACATGACATGTACTTTTGCTTCCCCCTCCCCCATCATGAAGAATAATTCTTTCATATATATATTAGTTACAGTCCGCTTATCTTGGAACTCCCGTCAACCCTAATGTGGGAGTGTAATATTAATTACATTCCCCGGACTGTGTCATTTTATCTTTAAACAATGGCATAATTTTACAGCATATGTTCCATTCCATTGAAATTCAGAAACGATTAGAGAACCTAAGATACAATTATTGCAGTTTAATTAAGACAAGTGTAATTCACTAAATTAAAAAAAAATAGTATTGGGAATATTTTTTAAATATTGTAAGATATTCTATTGAGCCTATCATGGTAATTTTATGGTGTTAAAGACAAGGAGCTTTTATTGTTTAAAAGGCTATTAATGAAATAGACATATGATTGTAAAATTTTGCTGTTATTGCGGTTCTGACTTAAGTTATTCAACTTTAAGTGAACCTCAGATAACTTTTCTGGATCCTAAACTTTTCTCTTAGATTTACAGATATTACGTAGGTTATTAAATTAATATTTGTATTTACTCATTTTCCAATGAAGCAGCTTTCTTACTCAGGGGCCATTGTATAATAGAGATATACTTTGCAATGTCACAAGTCTACTTCGTTTCAATTTTAAATATGTACCACTTAAGTCTACTAAAAATAAAATTTTCTAGGCATTAATAGGCTGAGGAGAAAACTGAGAAACATGCTTTAGAGATATTGGCTGAAATCCGCTTATTATGGACTTTTTAAATGGGCAACTGATACTAGTACTCCATGAGTGAAATAAGATTTGGCCAAATTATTATCCGAAAAACAGAACTTGTGTATTTTGAGATCTTATTTTGCTACCAGGGTGTACTGAAGTTCAACCGCAATGCACTGGAGTGCAAACTATATTTGCTTAAGAGCAACTGTGATCTACCGTTTGTACTGAAGTGCAACAGCTGTTACGGAAACGCAAACGTAATTTGCTGAAGTGCAACTGCAATTGTCTTAGTAGGCAACTTCATGCAATGAAGCACAGCCTAAATATACTTAAATTCATCTAAAATGTATTAAAATGCAACCGTCACGCACTGAAATTCAACCACAATGTACTGAATTGCAACTGCAATGTGCTAAAGAGCAACTACAATATACTGAATTGCAACTACAATATACTGAATTGCAACTGCAATGTGCTAAACAAAAATGTGCTACTACAACGTACTGAATTATTGCCTCAATATATTGAAGTGCAACGGCCACTTACTGAATTGAATTTACAGTACAATGTAGCGTAACGCAATACACTAACCGTAAATCAACAATATGAGATTAAAATTGTCCATTGGCTAATAAAAACTATTCTCCAGTAATATTATTATTATTATTTAAAAATTAAATTTTAGCTTATTATCAAAGCCACTTTTACTTTTGAACGGACATTAGAGCCATTTTTTTAAAAAGATTATTTTCAGTTTTTACTCATGATGAATATAAGAATGAGTTTTTTTTTTCAATAATACTTCATTTTAAATTTGTATTATGTACAATTTCAAATAATAATATTAAAACGTTTTCACTGCATTTTAAATTAGAATTATTGTTGGCTATTATTAATTCAATAATTTTATGTTGGATAAAATCCCTATTAGCCTCTGCTGTTTTTTGCTGGTTTATCTATTCTTGATAAGGAATTTTCTATAAGCAAAATGCACAAGCAAAATATAATTTTTATTTGTTGAAAAATTACTAAATGGGTAAGCTTACCCCATTCTTTGCTACTTTGATTTTATTGGAAGAAAAAAATAGTTCTCGTTGAAATATTTCCTATGAACGTAGTTCATGTCTTCATTTACTGCTGTTCAATAAATTTCGTTTTTTTCGCAAAATCCTCAGATGGATTTTGAGCCCATTAGTCTGTATTCGTCATTTCCCATTACAATTTTATATTTTACAAGAGGAAAAATTTTCCCCACTAACATCTAGATTCGCTATATTGCTGATGTCAGATTTTTAACTAAAAGCATCTAGGAAATTATATGTACTATTTTTCTTTCTTGTTCACTTTGCCACCAAAATTGTATAACGGGGGCACTCGAGAAACCCGTTCGCGTCTGGTAACCGTGGCGCTACGGGTTCAAATCCCGCCCTAGCCGTGCCTTTATCAATAAATATAAGCTTGTCTTGAGCCATAGATGTTTAGAGTGGAATGCCAACATGCAGATAGTCCTCCCTTCATAACCCTATGTGGTTTAAAGGGAGGCTAATACTTAACAAAAAAAATGTATAACAAAAGAAAAAATGAAGAAGAGGATCGTGCCCAGTAAAAACAAACTACATATAATAAAAGTAATGTTAATTGGAAGATGACACTATCGGCGACCTCACATTTAAATTGTGATTTTGAAATGCAAGTGAAATTGGCTTGTTGAAAACCATTGCTTTTCTAGAACACAAAATATAACCAGAAACACTTTAACGACCCAAAAGGTGAAAGTATGACTCATTTAAAAGAAGTTCATTGCAAAACAATAAAATATATATTTTGTTATGTAACTTCATCAGAGAAATTTGGCAAGTGGGGCCTACGAAAATTGAACTTCTAAATTTGAATACAAATTGAGAAATATAACTCAGTTTGCGCACTTCGTTCGTGTATTCGTAGGATGTGGGAGTTAATTTACTACTAGAAAGTTTTTTATGTGGCCTTCTATATCCCCGCATGTTCTCTTTGTTTATCTTTATACATAAAGACAGGGTGATAATTTAAATTGTTCACCTAAATTGTAGCCGTAGTTATGCACAAGATTTAGATGTATGTTATGTAAAATATAATATATGTATGAGGACTAAATACATTTTTCTTTCTATTTTTTCCTCTTCCCATTTGCACTTTTTTTTTCTTTTTAAGTAAACCTAAAAGACTAAATGCTTTTTCTTTTTTTTTTGTTCAATGGTTCTTTTTATAGTTATTTAAATGTATCTTTTGTTAAGTATTTTACAAATATTTACCGTCGGCTATCATTTTATTGATAACAAACTCAAGATAAATAGATTCATATTTTACGCAAAAAATAAAGTGATTGCTAAAGTTGTATAAATTTTTGTTTGTGTGGGTGTGTGTGTTATTTATTTCATATTCTTAACTTTCTTTAACAGTCAAGCAATATCAAATGTCTAACATTAGACGCTACCATATTTAGTCAATGGAAAATAATGCATGAAATAAAATTAACTAATTATTATGTCTTCTTTGTTTTAAAAATTAGCTTTCCCCTCAAAAGTAATGAGTAAATAGACAAATTTTTAATTTATCTTACTTCACTCAATATCTTCTGTGCTAATTTTCAGTTCCCTCTAACAGAATGTCGTCTACGAAATTCCTTGTTTCACTTTTAACTGCCATGGTTCGTACATTGGACAAACCAAAAACCATATAAAAAATCACAAAAATGACAATAACAAGTAAAAACTGCCCTCACAAAACACGTCCTCCACGACGGACACACATTTAATTTTGAAAAATTCGTACCACTAAACCCAATGAACACTAATGACTATTATCTGACCGTAAACATTAACAGCACAATCCAGTTAATGAAAGAACTGACAAATTTCTTCTCCTCCTAACCTGTTCAACTGTCTCCTAAATCTTTAGGCTACTTATCAAAAATAATCCGGTATTTATATTATGTATTATAATTTTTTCCGTTATTGCACCCTTTAATACAGGCCGCTCTCCCTTCGTACCTACAGTCTCACATCCCTCACCCTTCACCTGCTCATCCTAAGTTTTCCTAACTTCCAAACCTTACCTCACAGTCATGGAGATTTGATCCAGGGGAAAACACGTCCCCTCTCGTCTTCATGATTGGTAGATGTGGTGAACTTTCTACCCATATTGTTGTTGTTTTCCTAAGCATTTAATCTCACATTACATTCAGTTACGTCAAATTTTCCGTAAAAATAATGTAAACCATGTTTTTTTTCTTGTTTTCTTATGGAGTTGTATGTTAACAGCCCTTAGATTGCTTAGAATGTAAGTTGAAAAGTCGGCAATAATAAAAAATTTTTTTTTTTTTAAATTGAATTATTTTAGAACAAGCTCGACAGAACATTACCAAATTCTATACTNTCATACCTTCTATTATCCGTCTTCATTGGTTTCTGCAAACCATCTTCTGTTGGCGAGTGCTTTCGAACATTGTCCATCTTCTTGACCGAATACATGTATTCACTGTCACTGTCTGTATTCAACTCTTTTAGCTAACCTAAACTTTTAGATTATTTACCTAAATAATTATGTCTTATTTGTTTTAAAAATTAGCTTTTCTCTCAATAGTAATGAGTAAATTGACAAATTTTTAATTTATCTTACTTCTCTCAATATCTTCTCCGCTAATTTTCAGTTTTGAACAAACTTTTATTCACAAACATTCAAAATTATATAAATTTATATTGATTTTGACTGTTCAGCTGATATCTTAAGTGTGAGTATAATAATAATAAAAGAAAACCCGCATGTTATAAACGATAGTTTACTTTAGCTTATTTAAACACGTACTCTTTTAATTATTGTTTTATAACATAAAATACGAAAATTCTAGTAAATGGATCTAAATTATGGAAGCTTTAAGAATTTAAAATTCAACCTTTTGATGTACATGTATGTGTGGACGGACATACTACGAATACTGAGGGAAATTAAATTGTGGTTTTAACTCATTGGAAAAGTTCAAGATAGTTTGGGGTAGTTATAATTATTTTCAGACAATAACCCTTTGTATAATCCCTTAAGAGTTTTATGATAATGCTAACATTTTGTGTTACTTAACTAGCAATGACTTCCCTAACCATCATTTTAAGTATCATAAAGAAAAGTCCCGTAATTTTTGCGATTTAAATATATATACTTTTCTTTATTCTGTACTTTTTATTTCCCTTTGTTGTTTTATTCACTATTTTGAAGCCTGCAAATAGTGAATAAAATAACAGTTGCCAAAATATTTACTCTGATTCCCTCATATCTCAAAAAAATGTCTTTACTTAATTAATGTTAAAGACATGAAAAAAGTAAGAGAACAATTATTTTAGAGCTTATTTTGTATTGAATGGTACGTAATCTTTGTCAAGATATAAAACCAATTATTATTAGAGATATTTTAAACTTTCTACTCTTGATTTAATCCCCATATGGTTAAAGCTCATATGAAATAAGGTATACATTTGAAAGGAATAAAATTTGAATGGCGAATTTCATCTAAATCCATTCTTAGTACGGCGGGAATACATATTTCAGAAGGGATTTCTATCTCAATTTCAAAAACTCAATCCACTTTTTAAAAAATGCAAAACATGAAATTTTAAGGGGATAACGTTATGATTTGAATTTTAAAGCTTTTTACACCTACCCCAAAGACTCCATCCCCCTCTAACAGAATGTCGTCTACAAAATTCCTGCCATGGTTCGTACATTGGACAAACCAAAAACCCTATTAAAAATCACAAAAATGACAATAACAAGTAAAAACTTCCCTTACAAACTACGTCCTCCACGATGGACACACATTTGATTTTGAAAAATTCTTACCACTAAACCCTATGAACACAAATTGCCTATTATCTGACCGTAAACATTAACAACACAATCCAGTTAATGAAAGGACTGATACATTTCTTCTCCTCCTAATCTGTCCAACTGTCTCCTAAATCCTTAGGCTACTTGTCCAAAATAATCCGGTATTTATATTATGTATTATAATTTTTTCCGTTATTGCACCCTTTAATGCAGGCCGCTCTCCCTTTGTACCTACAGTCTCACATCCCTCACCCTTCACCTGCTCATCCTATATTTTCCTAATTTCAAAACCTTACCACTCAGTCATGCAGATTTGATCCAAATGACAACACGTCCCCACTCGTCTTCATGATAGGGAGGTGTGTTGAACTTTCTACCCATATTGTTGTTGTTTTCCTAAGCATTTAATCTCACATTACATTTAGTTACGTCAAAACTTCCGTAATAATAATGTAATGTATGTAACAATGTATTTTTTTTCTTATGCAGTTAAAATGCAAAACATGAAATTTTAAGGGGATAACGTTATGATTTGAATTTTAAAGCTATTTACACCCATCCCAAAGACTCCATCACCCTCTAACAGAACCAATGTCGTCTACGAAATTCCTTGTTTCTATTAACAGCCCTTAGATTGCTTAGAATGTAAGTTGAAAAGTCAGCAATAATAAAGAAATATATTTTTTTAATTTAATTATTTTGGAACAACCGCGACAGNTTATATTATTTTCCAACACGCTCAACCACTACATACACTATCTATCAACCCCTCTTACATTAACTAATTATTTACCGATATTATAGGAAACTAGTGCTTCATAGCACCACAATCTACAGAGCTTAAAATCGTATATCATGTATTGGAAATATCATTCCTAATTTTATTATTATACAAAAACCATTCCTAGTTATCGATAATTTCGTATTTTTCGTAATTACTTAAAAAGCTGTCTACTTGACTTTATTAGTTTTGTATGATTGTAATAACTTATAAAATTTTTATATGAAACAAGCTGTCGAAAATTGCATTGTAATCTCGTTCTTTAAACTTTTAATAACACTAATAAAACTGTATTTTACATTATAGATTATAGTAATGAGTTGCTTTAAATATAACAAGTTATTGCTGGAGACATTAAATAATCTCACAAAAAACGGACAGGTTTTACTTTTGGCACAGCTAATCATTAGGTTATTGTGGTAGATATAAATAATCTGTATTCTATTAATTCACTTCATCAAAACTATTTGTTCTCAAATTAATGCAAAATTAATGATATTGCCTTTTTCGGCTTCAAATAAGTTTTATCAATAATTGACTGGGAAATTGGGAGTAATGATTGACGATTGACTTACCGCTGGTTGATGACTCCACACACCCCAGTTTGATCTCCCGTATTCAGGCGACCTCCGGGTAGAATTTAGGCAGAAGAAAACGGAAAAAAAGACATTTTAAAAAAACTGAATGACGTCATATCGACTTCGTGAGAAAGGCAACAGTATCGTGTCGGCGTTTCTCTTGAGTATCCTAATTGACAAAACGAGTAGGCGTCACCTTGTCACAATTAATGTGATTCTGACAGTCGCCGTTATTAGCTGTCCGTCCGTGTCAAGCTTAAAGCCACGGTATTTCTCTTTTCTTTTTTTTTTTTAAATTAATTTTGCAATTCAACTTCACTGGCTTATGATAAGTCAAGATAATAAATGCGAATAATAATATTAATANCCTTAGTCAATGAGGTGTAAAGAGAGACTTGTTTCTTATCACTCCTCACTGCCAAAGGTCGAGAAGTCTCTCTGAAAATTTGACTCTTTGTAATTTAATATTTATAAGTATTTACTACACTCTTAGTCCCTCCTGTTCCTATTATATATATATATAATAGGAACAGGAGGGACTAAGAGTGCAGTAAATACTTATAAATATTAAATTACAAAGAGTCAAATTTTCAGAGAGACTTCTCGACCTTTGGCAGTGAGGAGTGATAAGAAACAAGTCTCTCTTTACACCTCATTGACTAAGGTCAAGAAATCTCCCCAAAAATTTAACTCATTGTGAAATTCATAAGCATAAAAACAAACAACATACATGGGTTCATTAATATTTCTGCTATAACTTGAAATGTATAAAATCAAATAAACTTTCGTCCATATTTTTGATCCAACCGTTTAGCATTATTCTCTTTTTGAAGTCGTGAATTAATTCATAATTGAGAAGAGTTTCGGAGTAATAAAAGTGGGCCATTAAGATCATTACTTATTCAGGTGGTCAGAAAAGGAGGGCGAATCGCTTGGAAAATCTTGTGATGTACTTTCAAATTCACTCCTGAATACAAAGTTGTAAACGCCCACGAATACCCCCCCAAAAAAAGGTGAAGCGAAGGCAGAATAAGCAATAACCCAAGTCTCAGAAACGTATTTTAGAATTCCGGGAGATTCATAAATTTTTATCATTCTCCATACAATTATCAATTTGGACTGAAGAATTGTCACTTTTATTAAATTTGAGAATGAAATATTTCGTCTTCAGAATAAGACTTGTGTAAATACAACTCTAAATCACGTGTATATTGACAAACCAGAAGATTTTTTCGAACACAGAAATGTGTGGTGCTGTAAATATGCAAATTGATTTCAAAACGCCATCATAAAATGAATCCACATGTCTCTGGGAGTGGTTTCTACTACACATAGTATATACCGTTAATGGCCACCCCTCAACACGAGACATTGATTTACAAACATATGCATATACATACATAAATCACAGGTGTTTTTATTTTTTTCCTGTATTATAATTAGTAAGGTTAATTATTCATGATTACAGCATTGAAATGTGTAAATACACACACACACAGACACACACACACACATACATACATACATANTTGGCAAACAGTATAGATCTCTAAAACAATTTTGTACTTTTTATTTACAAAGTTGGCTATACTACATAAAATCTGATTTGCAAAGACCTTATTTCTTATTCAATTTTTTTTAAATTTTTTTTTTTTTTTTTTTGGATCTACCGAACCCCAACTAAAATCATGTAATAATAATATCTAAGGTCAAAAAACTCTCATTTTAAAACATTCATATTTTCATGCTGATAGTTGTGGTAAAGTAATCCCACATTTCATTATTTATTTGAATCGTACAAAAGGCTAGAAAAAAAAATCTCGCTACCTCAGCGGGTAATCGTAACCGGTCTCCCATTTAGTAGTGCACCCGCCCGGAAGTGGGTGATCCGGGTTCGATTCCCAGCGGAGGTAGTGAGATTTTTTTCTAGCCTTCTGTACAATTCAAATACATTAATATTTTTTCCCATCCTACCTAATAGATAGTAGTTTTTCTCAAGAGGCTGAATTGGAATTGCTCCCTGCCCTTTAAAACTGTTGAGCCTGTGATTCTTGTACAAATTCACACCCTTAAATAAGTTGCCACCTGTAGCTAATTCGTTTTGGTTGACCACTGCGAATATCCCAAATGAACCTTAGATTATGTTGGACCCCATTATATATATATAT
>KZ809606.1:71048-85525 GCA_000696205.2 Oncopeltus fasciatus
CGTTTGAAACGTTGAAACCAACGTTCACATGTCTTGACGGTTGGAGCAAGATCGCCATAAGTCTCAACAAAAATTCGATGACATTCAGATGCCTTTTTCTTTTGATTAAATAAGAAAATCATGACATGCCGCAAATGCTCTTTATTTGGCTTAAAATTAGACATTTTTAACACCAAAGAAAGGTATGATACGTCCACGTAAACGACTTAAAAACAACTGACTTTTGTAAACAAATGACTAACAAACAAAATAGCGTTTAGAGATAAGCAAATCCTTCAATAGGCTAAGAGCGTATTCTATTGGAATTAAAACGACATTTTAAACTTGCATACTTGGTAACGGAAGGCCGTTAGTACCCCATTCGAAAGGGCAGAAGAGGGATGCACGTAAGACCATATTTCCCTTCTTATATGATACAAACAATTGTAGCAAGCTGTCTTGTATCTACCTAAGCATAATCCTCTATAAGTCTCTACTTATCCAGCTGTCTTGTATCTGTCTGTTCAAAGTCCTCAAAGCCTGAGCTTAAGTTCACCCAGTCAGCCACTACCACTGAAGTACTTCTGTACTTTGCCGGCATAGATTGAGTTCATCCTTGCTCCTCGAGTGGGATTCGTCCTGCTTAGTTAGACGAAGCCGAGGCCGTACCTCCCGTATGAGACCGCCCTCTCAAGTCGCCTTCATATATCAGACAGATGGCTGGAGGCGAACTCCGTACAAGACGCCAACCTCTCCTAATGGTATTCATGACACAACTCCACGTTGAGAAATGAGCAAAGCCCCTCGCTCGAGGGAGTTGTTGAGGAAGTTGGCGAGCGTCGACTCTACTCCCTGAATTAGTGGCCATCTCTGCTCTGTTTGCTTCCAGACACTAATGCAGACTTCTAATGTTCCACTCATAATAAATTTCAAAAAGATTACTTAAATCGAGATAAAGCATTATTACTATATTCGTAATCTAATATCAAACCATCTGAGATATTTGAATAGGATTACAGGGGCGCCAGGCTACCTTAGGATATCCCTTTGGGTCTCGCAATCCTGACGCTGCGGGTTTAAATCCCTCCCAGGATTTTATCTACAAACAAAAGCTTTTCCTGAGCCATGGATGTTTAAAATGGGATAACAACTTGTAATAGATAGCCCCTCTTCTAGTGGTTGAAAGGCAGACTAAAAAAAAAAGAAAAGTTTTTTTGGAACAGTCAAATATCAATTTTTAAGACGATGGTTAGATTTCGTAAATAGTTGCGTGAAATAAATGGGTAAAAAAAGAATAATTATACTTACATTATTAAATATCCCTTAAGAGATATTTTGCCATACGGTGCATCAAATATTGTCATAAAGTGTGAAAACTCAAATTCAACTTTTAAAACATCATTGAAGCTTTAAGAAATCGATTCAAACTTTTATGATTTTCCAAATGTTGACGGTATCATACTCACTGATCTAAATTAGATTTTTTAGCTTTTAATACGAACATCTAATGTAGTAAAAAATAAACTATAATTAACATTAAAAGTAAGAAGGAAACCTGTAATAACAAGTTTAGCTTTTAACATAGAAATAAATTTATTAATTTGAATCGTGAATTCTAACACAGCACTGGTGAACAAGGTGTGAATGCGCACAGCTAGTATTATCATTATGTAAAAATTGAGGAGTATTGTCTATGCTAGTTTTTCATAGTTTCAATATAAAAAAAATTATAATTTCTAATGAACTTGAAGTATAACAACATAAACATGTTCACGTAGGCTTCGACGGTCGTCAGATGTATTTACCGTTTCTTCTTCCGGGTTGGACCGGATCTCTTTTACAAAATCTCTCTTTTACAGCTCTCATTCTCTATTCAGCCCTTAAGAAGCCATCACATGATGTGCGAAAGCTCGGCAACTATCAACAACTTGACACGGTCCAACCCGGAAGAAGACACGGTAAAAACATATACATTTTTATTTGGATTCGACAATTAAGTATTTCTTATTTATTTTTCAAATTTGAAAATGTACAATCCATGCCAAAATAAAAGAACTATTCACCGAGAAACTTCCAATAAATCGTCGAAAATACGTCTCGACCAAACTTTCCTAATTAAAATACTTAATGGAACTTTTACAAATCCCTCCTTTGGGATGCGATTACAAGTTGCCTCCCGCGGGAATGGCGAAGTGGCACTGAACCCCAGCGGTGACGCGTGATGAGTATTTTGAGTTGGGAAGAACTCATAAACCTTAATAACCTTCAAGCTGTTCCCCATCTGTCTGAGCGCAATTAAAACTTCGAACGACATGGATCCCCCAGCAATGAGCTCCTCGGTCCCACTAAATATCGCCTTACAAGTTCAGGAGTTCGCTTCCCGGGTAATAGATGTCTGATTATGTTCGTCGTGATTAGATTTCCTTCTCATTCCTCTCTGAAGATACGGGAATCCTGGATTCCTGGGAGGAGGGGGGTTCAGAAGGAATTTACTAGCTATAGAAGTTCTTCTCCTGACAGATTGTTTGAAATTTTTCCAATATTTTCTCCTACTCTTCTCGAATGATAACAAAAAAACTATAATCCTCCAAACTTAATCATTCATGTCCTTCGTCGCTTTTGGAAGCACAGCTTCCATCTCTCAGAGCCTGTATAACACAAAATCACCAATATTTAAGTGTGATGAATATAATATAAAATCGATAACAAATAAATTATACTAGAAAGATTAAATTTTAACAATAAATTATTATACTCAATTACTGATTCAAATGGAGAGTGTTTTGACCGTTGATATTATTATTATATGATTTTAGTTGGGATTCGGTCAAGGAAGACTGGTTGCCGTCATGAAAATGTGAACTTAGGGACAAGAGGTTCTCTCTCGTCTATATGATAGGCAGCACTGAAGATGACTTACAAAGTAAGCCGAAACGTTGGCAAATAATCTTTTTTTTTTTATTTGAATTTTTTTGGATCTTCCTTGACCGAACCTCAACTAAACATCAATTTCTTTAATATCTCACAGTTATCGTGTATTATAATTTATTGTCATTCTTCACAAATGTAATACATATATACATACTATGTGTGTGTGTGTGTGTGTGGGTGAATTTCAGTGTATGGATAAACGCTTTTTAGGACACAATTTTATGTTTTTCTTCAAATAAATAGGCATGCCGCTTTTAAATAAAAAACGAAAATCTAGTAAAATTGAACTGATATGAGTGACTTTAAATGCAAGTAAAACAAAAAAATGTTCCTTAATATTTAGTTTCGGAAAAAAGACCTTGAAATTGTGAAATTTAACAATATTCCTATACCACAATCAAATTCCGTTCGTTACCTTGGGTTCCATCTTAACTTACGACTTACATGGGGCGAACATACTAAAATTAAAAGTCAAGAACTCAATCAGCGATATGGACTTCTATACAGACTCATGAATAAGAAATCCAATCTTACGATAGAATACAGACTGACGCCCTACAAAGCCTTATTACGACCAATCTGGACTTACGGAGTAGAAATCTGGGGTGCCGTAAAGCTATTAAGTATCCAATTCCTCTCTTCACCACGATTTTAATATTCTTTTTGTCCTAGACCTCATTTCTTCCCACTTCACGTTTCCCACAGTAAACTTCCATACCATCCTAATCAACTTGCACAGACCATGTCTTCCAACTCCAACCCTCCCCGTCGACTCAAACGAAGATGGCCCCGTGACCTCCTAGGGACATAATCTGTAAATAATTTGAGANGTGTGTGTAATCTTGTGACAAAGTAAACACTCACTTTTCATTTTTTTTTGTAAATGAAATTTACCATGTCGCATTTAAACATGAAGCCTTAAACTGTCTAATTTTATGACTGAAATCAGTCGAAGAGAATGGGGTTTAGAGAGAGACCATAATTAATGTTTTAATGCCTTCGTTATTATTAATTTTACGGCTTATAAGAGTCGATGTATGGGTCTACATTTTGGGGATAAGTAAGAATGCGATGAATGTAAGGAAGGATAGAGGCCATGCCCAAAATATGAGGTATGGACGAAGCACTGATAGATTTCTTTCGGTGCTTTTAAGTTTTATTTTTAAAAGGGTTTTACCAATCTTAATGTGATAATGAGGCAAAATTATTAAATCTATATTACATCAAATTTGAACATATATAGCGACCAAGGGGATAAAATATTGCTTCTGTCTTCTTCGCATAAATAATACTAATTGTAACAATTAAAAGGAATATTTATAAAAATAGTATCTTCTTAATAGCTATGTAAATGGTATTATAATAATATAAATCATTACATTCAATGTAAATAAATGTTCTATAAGTATCTTTGGTAGTGAAGGGCCATCTTAATGCTGTTGAAAGATATTGTAAATGAATGATATATCCAAAATGTTGATAAAAATGTAATCAATTTCTATTTTTACCAATGAGGGACTACCACAGATGAGATTATATTATTTTTTGTGAGATGTTTTTTAGGTTGGGGTTCGGTCAAAATAATAATATTCACAGTCAAAAACTCTCTATTTAAATAAAGTTTTTCATAACCCAGAAAATGATATGTTATGGTTTTCTTTTTGAATTGCCCTATCCACAAAGATTTATGAGGTTTACCAAATGCATATGATATTCTCCATTAGTCCTAGCATTAACTATCTTGAACTGATTAATAGTTAGCATTAACTGTTATAAAAAGTTTTTTGTTTTGATTTATGCAACTCCCCCACCCCCCCATATAATTAAGCCTTCCGATATGAGGAATTATAAGAGCAAAAAATTTGTATAATTTTCACTTACACAAAATATCTTTGGGGTTTGTTTAAAAAACATTTTTGTAACAAGTATTACTCATGAGTAAAATAAATGACTATGCTTGGAAGCATAGTCTTCAATTGAGGACCTCGCCAGATTTTTCAATAATGCATTTGAATTCATCATTTTATTCTTATAATTCTTCTTTTTTATTGTTAAAAATATTTTTGTATTATTTGATAGGATGCCAAGGTTTTTATTTAAAAATAAATAAAATATTTGGTAATTTCAGAGACAAGATGATTAGATTTATATTGATACAGAACAGGGCTGGTAAAACTAGATTGGCCAAGTGGTATATGAATTTTGATGATGATGAAAAACAGAAGTTAATCGAGGAGGTAGGTTGTATTCCTAATTTGTTATATACATTTAATGAACTTGATTATCTATAATTAGCGGTATAAAACTATTTCACTTAAGTTGATATATATATATATATATATNAACTAAGTAATTATTCTTGAAGAATTTTCTATTATTTATTAGTTAATTAAATAAATTTCGAGGGGTATGAATGAATCACTCAAAGTTCTTATAATCCCTATTTAGAACCCTAATAAATTCCCCCGCCACCAACAAAGCAACCTTAACAAGAAGTTTGCACAATTTGAATACTTAAAGTAAGCTTTTCGTTGTAAATCGGAAACAATCAGAGAGGCTCGTGAAGTCTTACCATATTCTTCAATTCAACTATGAGAAAACCTAATCAATTCTCCGCTATCCGAGTGGACTTGAAATTAACGACCCCAGACAGCCTAACTGAGAGGGGTTAAAAGACTGCCAGTTTGGAAGGCCCAGGGAAATTAAGCTCTCTTTAAGGGCGGATAACAGTAGGGTGTAAATAACATCCACCGCGGACTATCGAGGCTATAGGCTTATCGCAGCTCTTAATTCTTCAGATTAGTCCGAGAGTCGCAAGTCCTCCAGTGAGATCTCCGCGTATAAAACCACCCCATTAAAAGTTAAAACTCCCGCCGTTGGAGCGTCTCTTCCCCGGCTCTCTGGGAAAACTAGCCACTACCCCCTTTTCCTAAAAACTTCCCCACCAATACTTATCTCCAGACCGCTAATGGAGTCCCTCTCTCCGACCCGGGACCATCCAGCTGCACCCTGATCTATAGGGTTGGAAAACCAACTTCCTTCCTCCTAATTCCGGCTGAGTTACATTCTTATAACTTTATGAGCTCAATACAGCCTCCAAAAGTCCTAATATTAGAGCTGGGTGGTTCTCTAATTAGTATCGGCGATAAACAAGAGAACTCTAGAAGAGTTATAATTATGAAGAAAACATAAACTTGGAGGTTCATAAACTCTTTTTCCTTAAATTAGGAAATGACAACCAAAAGAAGAAAAAAATATANTTCCATTAATATTCCATTGTGCAAGCATCATGTTATTTATAATAATTGTTAATGAAAACTACATTTATTTTTTACATTCTCGCCTACAATTGATAGTTTCAGAACGTTTTTTTTTTTTTATGTGAGAGGTAAGACAATTTTTTTTTTTTTATACGTCTGGCTCGGAGGCTCTCTGACTGATACCAGAGGGTCCTGGCTGTCCTTCCCGCTAGGGCAGGAAGGGGTTGTCCCCACACTGTCTCATTTGGAGGCGAGCAGGTGTTAGGGATGGAGTCGGTTTTGGTTAGTAGGGGCGGTTGAAGAGTGAGGGAGGAACACCCACAGCCCTTATCTGCCTGTGGCTTGGTAGACTTGATAGGCAGGTCTGACAACAGTAGTGTAGGTCTTTTTCTTCTTTTTTTTAACTTTTATTTATTTATTACATTCTGTTAAATAAAAGCATTTTGTAATTTAATTACAATGTAAAGTAAAAATGACATTTAATGACAATCACATGAGGAGAAAAGGTGACCAATGACCGATTCTCTCATTACAAAAAAGCTAGCTGTGTACAAAGGAAAGCTGAAAGAAATTTTTTAGAGTAGATATTAAATTATTCTAAAAGCTCTTAGAAAACTAAAATAATGTTTAAAATTTAAAAAAAAAAAATAGTATCTTCTAAACGAAAAAGACTACTTTATACTTAATAAATTACAATATAAAGTACAGATAACCATATAGTAGTGACGAAGGTTTTGATGAATGCACCAGCAATAGCTTTGCTTGTCATGTTTTGGTGCGAATTCAATAAAAACCACAAATACTTGTTTTGTGAAACAACTGTTTCCTTGTTATGTTTCTTGTCCTTATTTTTTCTAAATTCAACAAGATGTCCTTGAGTGCTTCGACCTTACCTGAAACCACTATGCCAGGGATTCAACTAACGGTTGTTTTGTTTTTCTATGTACCAGTGACCAGTCTTTTTCCTACCACTTTCACCATACGTTTGCATAGATAAGATGTTTTATTGGTCTATGGCCAGTTATTTCTTCAACCGGTTTATCTTTTTTTAAGAGTAGATATAACATCAATATCCTCCATATGAAACCTGGTAATGATAAAAGGTAAATATAATAACGCAGGATCTATAAAATTGCTTTTAATTTTAATTATATAAATATTCCATTACTCCAATACATTTTCTTTTCGACTTTTTAGAGATAAATTCATTACACGAGAAGGGTTTGTTTAGAGGGTCATTGTTGCATTTGTTTTTGGCCAAAGGAAGATTTTCTGTTTCTTTTAGTAGTTTTAAAGCTTTTAGAGTAGTTTGAGAAGGCTAATTTGTTAAAAATGTTGTCTAATGAGGTTAGCAATAACAAATTGATTCGCTACAATATCATGGTTGTGTTTAAGTGATATAAATTTCCACGCCCTGAATTTCTTTTTAACTTGAGCAACTCAATTTTCCCCCGAGTCCTTTTTAACTTTTCT
Source organism: Oncopeltus fasciatus (assembly GCA_000696205.2). Lineage (NCBI taxonomy): Eukaryota > Metazoa > Arthropoda > Insecta > Hemiptera > Lygaeidae > Oncopeltus > Oncopeltus fasciatus. The sequence goes on from KZ809606.1 coordinate 78,692, forward strand.
TTCAATATAGAATATCTGACTTTTGGATGATTTTAGTTGGGGTTCGGTCAAGGGTAGATCCAAAAAACACAAATTTAAAAAATGTATTTTTTAATAAAGGATTATCTGCCAACGTTTTGGCTTACATTGTAAGCCATCTTCAGGGCTGTAGAAATACAATAGCATGAGAATACAATAATAATTGAAATTAATATAATAGAGAATTGCAATGATATAATGTGATATCATGAGTATGAATGTAGAAAGAAAGCTCTCGAAGTCAGAGCTTAACCATTCTTTCCAATGAACCCTATCAACACAAATGCATTTTGTCTGAAACCGTTCACATCAACTTAAAACTCAATCCAGTTAACGACAAAAACGACATAGAACAAATTTTCGCAACTTATTCTAACATTTTCAACATTCTAAAAACCATCAGCCCTCCGTCTCAATAAGCCTGTCAAACATTTTTCCCAGTACCAAAGTCACCTATTCCCAATAATACCCTTCCTTTTTTCATATGTCCTTTTTATAGCCCTCTCTTGCAAGAGGCCGCTTTCCCTTTGTACCTTCCGTCACTTACCTTCACCTCCCAGCTTTTTACATCTCACACTGTGTAAAAGTAAAATTTATATATATTTTAGTCATGGAAATGTGAACTTAGGGAAAGGAAGTCCTCTCTCATCTTCATGATAGGTAGGTGTGGCAAATTACTGCTTTAATGTTATTCTTTTTTTTTTTGTCAATAAGTTGTTGTTTGCATGTTTTTTTCAAATTGGTTTTTTTTCAAATTGTTTTTCAAAATCTTTTTAAATTCTTTTACATAGCTTTCTATATTCATACTCTTGATATCACATTACATTATTGCAATTCTCTATTATATTAATTTCAATTATAATTGTATTCTCATGACATTGTATTACTACAGCCCTGAAGATGGCTTGCAATGTAAGCCGAAACGTTGGCAGATAATCCTTTATTAAAAAACACATTTATAAATTTGTGTTTTTTTGGATCTACCTTGACCGAACCCCAACTAAAATCATCTAAGAATAATATCTACGGTCAAAAAAACCCTCCTTTTGAATATATTGAATATACGTACACGTATACACACACATGTTTGGTTTTAGTGTAATAACGGTGAAGAATCTAAGATATTATGTCGTTAAGATACTGATATTAATACTTCCTTGAATGGGTGTTACAAGAGTCTGCTAGAAAACACATATTTCATGGATTGTCTGTTGCCCTCCGGCATAAGTGAAGTTCTCGATGTGTGTGTCCCCTACCCCTGGGAGTACCGGGGAAGTGGACTGTTGCCCGCTCAGCTCTCACACAGCTGATCGATCTGAGCCCACATCCTGACAGGCCGATGCCTGAAGAAGTTTTCTCTCCCCTCGAGAGATAAGCGCCCCACAACTTCCTATCCCCCAAGAGGCTGTCAGCGACAAATTTACCCCCGAATTCTGCCCTCACCCCCCCCCTCCTTGTTACCAGAAAAACCTCTATCTGTACTCCCCAATCAGCAAGAGAAATATGTTAATTCTATTCTAAATATTTTATTTGGTTGTGGTATTTTATCCCACGTAAATTTTAAACAATTAATGAGAGGGAATAGAATAAAAAAATAAATAAAAAATGGCTGGGTCAGATAGATTTTTTTATTCTATTCCCTCTCATTAATTGTTAAATCTATTCATTTCATGGTATAACTGGCAATGTGGTTTTACTGTAACTTCGGGGGATAAAATCATATTAAATTCCACTTTAAATACTTGGACAGGGGATCATAAATCACAAATTGCAATGAAATATGCGGCAATATTGAAATTTATCGTGCCCCAACGGTCTTAATAAACCAACCTTTACACATATTACTTTGTATCGTTTCATAATTTTTGAGTAAATTAACATACTCATGTACGTACTGAGTCTCATCGAGAAACTATAATGCACAAGAAGCTTTTATTAATTAAATAAATATAAAAACAAATAAAGTTTTGTGTATCTGCGCATTGCATATTGCACTCTGGAGTAAATTTGTAATTTTTCAAACATAATAATCTAAATAATAAAATTAGAAATTTAGAAATTCACCTACATCTTCTTTTTGGATGACAGATAAAAGACTTTTTGACCTGCAGGCAATTCTATTATATCCCCATTTCTAGATATTATATTTTTCGCATTGTTAGTAAAAAATACCTTTTGCTTCGATTATTATTAATATTAGTTTCGCTAATGTTTCAATATCTGTCTAGTATGAGACCTCATAAATTTCTGCAATTTATGAATTAGATGTATTCAACAAATCAGGTGAATGATTGATGAATTACAGTTGTTACCTCTCGTTCCACTCCAATAAAAAGTAAGATATATTTAACTTCAAGGGCTTTAATTCCCCTCAATAAATATTCTTATTATAGTTAATCTGCAGTTTTATTTTCACACACTTGCTCCTGCCATATGGATACATCCATTTTCTTCGCTTCACATATAGATTGCATATAGTTTCCGTACATAAGTATCTGAAGATGTGTAAGCATTGCCTACTTTCCTGTAGATACAAGCTCAGAGAAATAAAGCCAAACTGAATTCCTGTTTTCCTTCTCAGTCTCTTCCTGAGAGCTTTGACTGCCTGCCAAGGTTTCCCAGACGATTTGCAATTCTCTTCTACAGTCCTTCTCCTGTTGTTTGTGGTCGCCCATTTCTTGTTCAGCTTTGGACGTTTCAGTAAAATGAAGTATTCTCTGATGCCACATCCGTCTTATTAATCGTTAAATTTACTTCCATTTCCATTTTTGAATATTTTTCTCTGCAGGCTGCTCTCTTGATATCCCCATAATGGTGTAGTTAAATGTTTATTCAGTGAACTCAAGCCAAGAGTAAATATGAGATATCGATTTTTGATGTAATTGTACGACAATGACTTCCCTACTCATCCAATCAGGAATAATATAATATTAGGGTAAAAAAATATTCGTAGTAATTTATCAATTTTGATCTCATTTCTGATCAGATTTAGCGATGAAATGGAAGACGTGAATTCAAGATATCGGCGAATAAGCTAACTATTGCATGTTAGACATTTTACTTTCAGGACAGTCCAAAATAATGTTAAGATTATTATTATTAACTAATGTTAATGCCTCCAACAATATTGTGATAAGGCGGACACTTATACACTGAACAACCCACCCCCACTAAAACAGACACACACATATATGTATATAAATATTATAATTTTCAGTGAATATCATGAATCACACTCATGTATATATATATATCCTGTGAATATCATGAATCAAACACACACACTCAGACAATTTTTTTAAGACCAAACACTTACTATTCTATAGTACTATGTTATTAACGAAACATTTTTAATTATTCCATTGGCTTAGAATAAGATGTAACAGAATCAATAGTAATGGAAAACAAAATTATTTGTGGATTTTTTTGTTATTGTGTTGTAAGCATGCCTTTAATGTAATGTATTTATTTCTCTAATTACTTAGGTGCTATTACTTCAGGATAATAAAGTAATAATAATACTTTTCTACTACGAAGAATCAAGGACACCACCAAGGAGTGGTCCACATCGAACCGGGAGAACAGAAGGGAAGAAGTCGTATTAGCCAGACTTAGAATAGGTCACACGAATCTTACCCACGTCCATCTAATCACCAGAGAGCAACCGCCAGTATGCCCTAAATGTAGCTGTCCAATAAGTGTTCAACATATCATCGAGGAATGCACATATTNATAATGTGCCAACTGTTAAAGTTCTCTAAATATTATTATAAAATAGTAATTATATGCAATTTAAAATTAGAGAGCCAAAAACATAGCATGTAAGAAATATTTTGTAAGAATATCCAGCTCTTGGAAAGATTTTACTCATCCCCAGCCCATATTGCATATTTATAAATTTAAAGAAATTGTAGACACTTACCTCCAAATTTTCCTGATTTTCTGTAGAATTTTCAATTTGCAATATATATATACTACAGTTTCCCATATATATTAATATTATATATTAACTTGTTGTGGGAACATCTATGTTTAACTCATAAAACTAATGTTAAAATTATTTTTTATATTGATGATAGATAATTATTTACTGTAACTATCTAGTAACAGGTAACTAACTATTGATTAGGTTAACTGGAAATGAGTAAATATTTTTTAGTGATAATTATATACCATTGCTTTACATAAACTCTCTAAGGACTACTACTAGTTAGGCTAATACTTTATCTTACTTTCTGTAAGTCCTGCCAGACTTTCAAAACAGAAAGTTCCCAGGCTAATCAAAACTTGACTTGAGTCATTGTAAACTTTCCATGGGTCCTGTAATATATGAATACTAAAAACTTCATGCAGGGTATATCTTTAAAACTTCCGAACTAGTCTTATCCTCAGCAGTTTTAGATAAGAAAAAAGTTCGAACTAATCTAAAAAAGGATTTTGTTTGCTTACTGGAGGATAATGAAATATCAAGTAAGAAAGAATAGTCTGGCTCAAGAAGAATTCGTTGGCAGAGCGAATTTCTCAGCAAATAAATGATTGGATAGTTTTATTAAAAATTTAGTGTAATGTGTTTATATGGAAATTCTTTCTATTATTTTATTTTTTCTAAATAACTAAATCCTCAAGACTATTTCAATGGTTAAAAAAAATTTGAATAATCATTTAACAGCTCTTTACCGATTTGTGTGTCAGCTCCAAAACATTTTGAAAATAATTTCTCTAATTAAGATTATTATATGAAAATAATTTCTGTTTATTAATTATTTTTGAAATAACATTTTTATTTTACATTCCAAATTTTGTCCAAAAGAGGGTACAGGACAAGGCATTTTCTCAATACTTTAAAAAAACGGTGTAAATTACATGATTTCAGAAAGTATAAGATGTTAAATGCCTTTCCAATGATTTGAAAAATAACATCACCAACCCTATTAATAAACAAGGAAGCCTGCGTGAATGCAGGAGCTATCGACGTATATGCTTGTCCCAGGTTGTACATATATTATACATATAAATTCTAGAGAAGCGGAACTGGAGAACGAGCTGCCTTCAGACTCTTAAGACGAACCTAGCCCTGTTGGATCTGCGATCTGCATTTGATTCCCTACCGCGAAACGAAATATGGTATGTGCTAAAAGCAAGAAAGTATATATGTCATTAAATCTTACTATAAAGCTCAAAGAAAAAAAAGAGAAGAAGGAAAGCAGGAGCGTTCACCATGAAGAGGGGCGTGAAGCAAGGAGGAAGTCTTCGCCCTCTTCTCTTTATTGTGGTGATGGATGAGGTCTTGAAAATATCTAAGTGGAGGGCAGCAAAAGCGCTAGTTGGCAAATAGAATCTAAGGAGAGTTCTTGCACAGACCCTCCTATATGCAGATGATATAATGCTTATCGCGAACTCAGCCCAGAATCTTCAGTAAGTCAGGGGAATGGGAAGCGGAGTTGGAAAGAAAAGCAAGAATATTAACGCCAGCAAAAGCGAAACCATGCAAATATGGCTACAACCAGAAGATGTGGAACCAGAAATCCTAGAACCAGTGGAAGACTGACGTACCTATAGTCAGTTATTATCAGAGATGGAAAAATCCACCAAGGAATATCCAAATGTATTAGTAAAATAAATAATATCTATTATAAAAACTGCAATGCTGTTGAGAATAAACGTGAAGTTCATGAAAATGTAAAAATGTCCATTTTTTAGATAATTAATCTTCCAACTCTCTCAAATAATATGAAGTGAGAGCTGGAACCTTCACGACAGGGTAATGTCCTGACTCACTGTCAGTATTTGAGAAGAGTATCCGGTCGAGCGTGGATAAATCATATAGCATATATCATTATAAGAGAGGAACTGGGGTTGGAACCATTAACTGAGACCATAGGTGAGAAGCTACTGAAATGGTTTGCAGAATGGGTGAAGATGGGTCTAGGCTCCATTCCGAAAGGTACTCTAGGAGGAAGAAAAAGAATAAGAAGACAGAAAAGAGATTGCTAATAGAAACGAAAGTTTAAGTAACCCTTCCTATTCTTCTAACTATTAAAGACCCAATTACAAATACAATTATTTTAAACTTTACTTACTTAAATGAACTTCATTTATTATTAATTTTTTTTTACCATAAAACGAGATTTATCTATGTGTGTTGGTATACTTTTTTCGAGTCTAGAAGTAGAGCCGAAAACTTCCAAGCAATTTGTCATGTCTGTCGTTGCATTCATTTAAAATTCGTTAAAAAGTCAATAAATTGCAATTAACCTTAGCCAATTTTTCTCATACATCTGTTATTATTTCAAGTGCGTCTGCCTGCTTCAAATTATTAGAGTTGACTGACGATCCCAGCGCAGCGGGTTCAAGTTCCCCCCTAAAATGCTTTTATTGAAAAATAAATGTCCCTCTTCGTGGGTCTTTAGAAAAAGGGGTTATCTTAAAATAGTCCCTCAACTATGACTTTACATAGGAGGTTATTTTGCGTGTCACTCCTAACAAGAGATTCCATAAACTGTTTTTAAAAAGTTATGATATTAAATTAGTAATTTTCAATGTTTACTACAAGTTATGCTTACAAAAAAAAAGTAATATAAAAATCTAAATGTATTGGAAGGTGAACAAATTGAAGTTATCATTCTTTTTATTTTTATTTTATTTTATAAGCCTATTACTATGCTACTTATTTAAATGATTTAACGTACTGTAAGGTAAATAAACCTGTTAGCGAATTTCATTCTTACTCAGACCCTTGAAAAATAATACTAATATTCCCCTCTGAGTTTAATAAAAAATTTTTAATATATAGAAAATCAATATTTTTATAACTAA
>KZ809607.1:22059-37640 GCA_000696205.2 Oncopeltus fasciatus
ACAGGAATCAGGATTATTTCGACCACTATAACAACCTAAATTAATGGAGTTTTTTTATTTTTTTTATTTAAATATTATTATTATATATTTAATAAATTATAATAAATAAATTATTATTAACTAAAATAATAAATAATATCTCATTCTTTAATTTAGATTTTCCGGGCTATACCTGCTTTTTTAAGAAAGTTTAACAGCCCATCCACTGTAGAGGGGTTGTTCCCAAGGCACTCTGCCATATTTCTTTCAATGCCTTCCCTAGTAAAGTAATTGTGATAAACTTGGCAAACCTATATGATGTGCTGGATTGTTACTTGGCAGGTATTACACTTTGGCGGCAGATCTTTGTTAATTAGGTGTATATGAGTAAGGTTCGTGCGACCTATCCGCATTTAGTTGTGGTATTTAACCCCACATTAATTTTTTACAATAAATGCGAAGGGATAGAATGAAAAATTCTTATTACCTCAGACAGGACTCGAACCCGAATCTGTTGCTTGCCGGGCTGGCATGCAAGCAATTGTACCACCGAGGCTAGCCAGATTATCACAATATTCCCCACACTCTACTAGGAGTCTAAACCCCCGAGCAAGAAGAATATATAGTCTTGTGCATTTTTTTTTATTCTAATCCCTTGCATTTATTGTATAAGATTAATATGGGATTAAATATCAGAACAAATACAATATATAAAAAATTAATTAAAACTAAAAAACGAGACTATAATAAATAGATAACAGTGTTAGCTTCTTCGAGCAAAGACGATATATTCGTCTTAATTAGAGGTTTTGACTCAGAGTAAATTGCGGGGAGACTAAAGATTATCTGGCTCGCCTCAGTAGTGTAGGGGTCAGCATAACTTCCCGGAAAGCAGGAAACCCGGGTTCGAGTTCCAGGTGAGGTAGTAAGTTTTTTTTATTCCAACCCAATTGCATTTCTTGTATAATATTAAAAGAGTTATTTAGGAATGCAACTAAGAATAAGTTTATGAGCTTCCCAACTCTGCCCAAAATGCATTAACTTTATACTTCCATTCCTCACTCTGGTTGAAAAAAAAAATCAACATATTCGTCCTTTATCCTTGTCTTTGTACATTTTAAAGAAACAAAGGAAAAATTTAAATATTCAAGATGGCGCAGTTTTAAAAGCTCTTTGAAAAATGTCTTGAATTTCCCTCAAGGGATCGACTGAAGAGATCGCGTTGGGTTTTTAGCTCGAACTGGGAGTGCGAGATCCGTCCTGGCCTGGTGACTATTATCAAGAAATAAAAGCTTGCTATGCGTGCATTGAATAGACCATGGAGTCGAACAATTGAGAGTTGATCGCATTGAATTTACAAGGATAATTATTCATTGTGGGCTTGTAATGCGCTGAATGTAGTTTGCTGAATACATATTTGTGGAGTTTTATTTCTACTTTTTTAAATATTCAAAATAGATTTAATTTTAAAGACTTTTCTGAGAAATAATATAAAACCGTGTCAATCATTAGATACGTAACATCACGTTTCAACCCTAATCATATTTTATTATTCTAAGCAAATTATCTCTTCCAGAAACAGCCTTCAGGGGGGAAAGTTAGCTAAGGCTCCGCACTTGAAATTACACAAACTTGAAAGATAACAATCAGAGAGCGTTGGGTAAGCAGTCGTCGCGAAGTACGTCACACACGCACACAGATTTACGCCAAAGTTATCTGTCCCGCCGAGATCAGGGCGAGAAGATTCCGCTACGGAGTTGGGACTCGAACTTTATTCGGTCGCATTAAGCCGGAGTGCGCTAAGTCTCTGGAACGGGGTAGTGGTGGGGGGTGACTTTTGTGCGGACTTCGCCCCGCTGCGTCTGACACATATGAGTAATGATTCCCCCTCCCCTGTGCCAGTACAGCCCCCTCCACTACTCGTGTTTAAGACTGCTCTCCGACTCACAGAGAGTACGCGTCCACCTACTTAATGAGAGAAACGAAAAAACACAGAATTCGTACGACAAATTCACATAAATATCAGTAAATAACTAATTTGACCATGAATCGCGAAAGAACATTGTAATAATGTCTCTGAGGACGACTTTAAAGTCGAGAGCTGTGGGAGAACAATGAGTAAAGTAAACAATAAATCCATTATATTAATTATTAAACATATTTTTTACCATTCATAAAAATTGTATAAATTTTAAATGCTAAAAACTAAATTCTAAATCAAATCACATAAAATTGTATAAAATAATAATTATTCTATAAATCTTCAAACTGAGTATTGGAAAAAAACCAAATTTGATTCACAATGGTATTGATAAAAAAGATACAAGTGGTAGTTTGATTTTAAACACTCCTCCCCACACACACAAATAAAGCGTTGACAATTGAACGTAAAAAATGTTTTAATGACTACGTTTTAAGATAAATTTCTCATTATTTTTTAAAAAACTTAATTATTTATTTGTATTGTACTTTGGAAATATATTTTATGATTGTATTTCTAATTTTGTAGTAATGTAACCTGTACAAGGCAAGTTGAGCAGTCTGTTGCCAAACTACATATGCAAGGCTTACTTAATATTGCCCCAATCAACATATATCTTACTGCATTAAATAACACTGAGGAACACATTTCTTATTGAGCTAGATCTGACACTGTTTTTTCAGTAATTGTTGGCGTCTGAATCTGGGAATAACCTCAGATTTTGTCTATCACATCAACTTTTTAAAGTACAGGATATCCTCAGAAATCATTAAAAAAATGCATTTAAAAGAACAAAAAAGAAAAGCGTACAAAATATACAGTTTACAAAACATTAAATGTAAGTTAAATCGAGTTCATATATATGAAATTGTTTAATTAATGAAAACTACTTAAAAACTAAGATAAAAATTTGCTTTTGTTGCTTTTTCTGGAGTGTTTAGTTTTTGTACATTCGCGCTTGATGATCCATCAATAGTCAGCCATCATATGTACGTCCCATCCTTCCGTACACGAAATGCTAACCGACACACCACGTTTCACCACACAGTATAACAGACGTAACTAAACAGGCAGGTCTAGACCAGTATGCGCCCCACCCACATAGAAACGTGAATGACGTGATAGAAGGAAACAAAACAGTTTCAAACCAGCCGGCATAAATTCTATAGAAAACAGCTGAAAAATCTAACTCAATTGAAATTGAGATTCAAATTGTTCCCCAGTGTAATAAATCTGAGTTATGTATGCTGTCCTATGCAATCTGTTGGATTGTTTTTTTTCCCCAAAATATTATCCTTAAGAAATTTAAGCGTAATAATTTTTCAGTATTCAACTTATTATTCTATCAAGTCACTTCTCAATATATTATATTTTATAATCAAATATGAATTATATAAAGAGAGAGATCCTAATTGCCATTGGAATTTAATTGTGTGCCTGTTCATTAACAATTCTCATAAATTTAACAAAGAGAACTGCATTTAATTGCATAGTTCAATTAATTGAGAACTCTGTAACTGCTCTGATTGACGAATGAAATACATATTCGCATTAAACAGGATTGGATACGTGGATACACATTTGTGTAATCGATACTCAACGTACTGCGGACAAATTATGTATATGTTGAAAATTAAGTTTGGAATGAAAAGCTCATTTTAATTGAAATATTGAAGGAAAATAGTATATTTTTAATATTGGATATTTTCAAAGGGCTAATAAATTGAAACCATTAAAATTGTAATTATGGAGTGCGATTAAAATTTAATTATGATAATTTTTTATAAACATAATATATGTAGCTGATTAAACAAAATATAAAACTCAGTGGATTTATTTTTAAATTTTATCTATAACAAACTAATGGTTTTATCTCATTTTTACTTGGCACTAAGTATTCCAGTTTTACCGATATCTAGAAATATTTTACTGTAAATCTAAAAAAGATTAAATTAACGCATTGATAAAATAACCTTCCTCTCGAGAAAAAAATCTGGAGTACACGGTACAAAACTATACCCTAGGAATAAATAAATAAAATACAATTTACTATAAACTAATGACTATATATATTTCGTAGTATTTCGTTAATAAATATGATTTATAAGTTTTTCTATTATTGATTACGGATTTTTCAAATTTTATAAGTAATTTGTTATGCAATTATTTAAGTTTTTATCCTTTATCTATGTAAAAAAAACTTGCGAGAGTATCTATCATTTGGTACTACACTCTAATACTATCGGGTACCAGTAGGGTCATCTTATTTTGAGAAACCTTAGATGACTCTCCAAAGATTGATATCTAAAGACAAGACATAAATGGAATCTAAGAGTGTAAGAGGGAGAAGTGAGATTAAATTTTTTCATGAACAAATAAAAGCTTAAGATTCAAGCGAAAATGGAGTTAGTGTGAAAACGATGGAATTAAAATTATTCCGAAGTTGGAACATTTACAACCAAGAGTTCTGTACAGTACTTCTGGATAGATCTTTAAGCAATCTCAAACAGTGCCAGTGCTATTTCCATTAAAGTGTACAAAAGTTTCAACTAATATTGCGAGAAGCAATCCTTAGATTCTTTTTAATTATTGTATCTAGAGTCTAATACTTTCTTCCCGTGTAGCTTTTTAGTAAGGATGGTAACCGAGGTAGTAGACAGAGCATTTGAAAATAAACACGGTTACATTTCACATTTATAACGTTTACCTTGGTAAATAAACAACTTTCAGAAGTTGAAATATTTCTCGTCCGCTAACATTTATTCTCCACTCATTGCCTCATTGCTGGATGGCGTCGTGTTGTTCTCGTGAAACATTCTATTGCTGATGTTGCTTAAGTTTCGACATGGAAAAAATAATCGCCTTGAAATCTTGAAATTGGTATGAGTACTCTCACTTGGGTCTCAGCAGTTTGCAACATGAAGTACAGGGCGGAGAATTCTACCTTGCGGAACTCCCACTTTTGCTAGAAGTTATTCGAATGTTTTAGTTTGAGTGAGTACTAGATAAATAATATTTAAGGGATGGATTTGGGAATGTAAAAGAGACTTTTGGTCCCTGAACAACTGAATGCCTATAAGAAAAGCTCCATAAAAGCAGCTAAACAATACACTGACAATTTTATAATGTGGATATGTGACATTCCAAACAAATTCCCATGCTTTGAAAAGGACAAAATTGATGGTTGTAAAAATGGTCACTCAAAATGCATAATCCGATTTGTAATTATTTATCTGTCTACTTATTCTTAAGCTCTGCAAAATAAATGATTCCAATCAATTGAGAAAAATAAACAGATTGAAAAATCTGAAAAATCTAAACCGACTACCGGTTTAATATTTATTTAAAATATAATACTATTAAATATGTAACATTTACTATGAACTGTGAAATTTTTAAATAGATACCTAGACAATAATTTATGTTTTCTTTGAATGCCCTTATTAAAGGAACGCCAACTTCACAAATTTCGCACTAATCCATTTATACTTTCGCCAGGTATACTACAGCAGAATGCAATGTTTATTTCCATAGTAGTCTATGGAGCAGAGCTATGTGATATTACAGTTATAAAATCTGTTGGAGAAATGTCAAACACTAAAATAATATACCTTTAGGAATGTAAATAATGAAACTATAAATGAATTAATTTAATGTCTTGAAGCAAAAGTATAAAATTAACAAATTTGTTATCTTCCAAAATTCAATTCATTACTCATTTCTTTTGATTCAAATAACCACACTAAACTCAGCAAGCAGTGTGCCCTAAAGTTATAAACTTTATAAACTGTCTATAAGACAAATTGAATTTTTATTTACAATAGTAAAAAACTATAAGATAAAAATTTTCTATAAATCCTCTTTTTGCTTGCATTACCGCTAATTATAATTATTATAATTATAATTATTTTTATTGAGAGTANTAATTATTATAATTATAATTATATAATGAAAATAATGCAGCTATGAAATAATGTTCATAATATTCCACACATTATTCTACACATTCCCTCGTGAAATAAATTCTAAGAAAAACCATATTTATAAATTTCTATCAGATTCCCAACATATATATACACATTTTTTATTTTATGTGACATACTAAAACAAAATAAATGATCCCAACTGAAGTGCAAAATTAGAGAGAATGAAGATAATGGTCTTTTGTAGTTGATGAGTAAGTGAAGTAATTACTCCTATCCATCTATCAGGGAGGAAATTGGTCTCAAGCCGTGTAGGATTACTGTTGGAGTTTTAATTGGAGAGCTTTATCGAGTCGCGGGACGTTTCTGATTTATCAGGACCACGTTTAGAGATAACTACCGGGGGAACTTATAGGCCCGTAGTTATGGGCTTAAAGGCTGCAGGGAGTCGGTGCACAGGGTCGCAGTAAATCGCAGGACGGACGTCCCTGCTGGAAAATGCTCTGTGATGAAGGAGCCTACAGAAGAGGTAGCATTCGGTAGGATTAGTGACCTGAGCACTGCTAATTGTACATCCGACACAACCACTGTGTACTCTTCCCCGGACACTAAATCTTAGCAATACATCTCCGCCATGAAAGTGTTCACCTGAGAGCCAGTGTCTTCTGTGCCATCAGCATTCCAGAACAGAATAGTATGGTCATGCCAATGGTCAGAATAACCACGTAAAATGGAAGACAACAATGCTTCAGAAAGGAAGATATATTAGTAAAGAGTGACGTGAATTCTATACGCACTCAAAGAGCCCAGATAGATTAATTATCAATCCACTTACTCTGAATCGCTCCACAGACTTAAAAACACAGATATCGCTAATCACAAATTTTTCATGGTTTCAGTTGTCCAACGCATTTTATTTTTATATACGGGGGACTGACGTATATGAATTAGTTAATTAAGTAGTTTATAAATTAAAAAAAAGCGCCTGAGCAGACATAAAAAATAGTCATAAAAAAATTAGGTATTAAACAAGGACATAGAAATTTTAAGTTGCTCTCATATAACGCCCGTGTCCCTTTGATGCAACGGATATATTGCATATCGCAGATAACATAGTAACAATTTTAGTGCAAGGGAAATAAATAAAAAACAACTGTCCCAGACAGGACTCAAACCTGGATCTCATTCTATCCGGACCGGTGCATTTACCAATTATGCTACCAAGACAAGTCTGATAAGTTATTAAATTCCCCGCACTAGTGTCGAGAGTCTAACCTCCGAGGCAGTCGAATAAATCGTCTTATGCTCAGAGGAGCTGACATTGTCAAGCTGTTTAAATGATAGGGTGTTCCCTTGCACTTAAAATTGTTAACATTTACTTGGGATTAAATACCACAAAAAAAATATATTTATAAATCCTGTTTAATGTTCAGAGTGTTTTTATTTTTTTTAAAAACAGCCCATAACTTATCTACAACTTATTCCATTTTATTTTGTTTTGCATTTATTTTAGCTTTGTAATTTGTGTAATTAAAAAAAAATGAGTCCATCACGTTAAAATATTTTCTTGATTTGCCAGTTTTAGGGACAGCGGCTTCCATATTAGAAACTAATATACATAAACTTAAACTACAGGTTGCTAATATTGAAGAAAATTTGAGTTCATCCGGTAACCTTTATGCAAAAAATATGTCTTAATTTTTCCACATTCGAAAACGTATGGTAAATATCGTTCGTTTTAAATATGAGTAAGCTTTCATAGAGCTGATGGACTGGAAAACAAGAACAATCATAAAATTATGAACAATTTTCATACCATTTACTTTTAACATCAATAGAAATTTACAAGGCATAAAAATTGTTGTATAAGTTAGGTTGATTTTTTAATAATCAATATGGATGAATATCTATTTCATTCTGTATATGTTTAAATAATGTTAAGTCTTCATCCTATTAGAACTTCAGTATTCAGTAGAGAAAGCAGAAAAAAATAATTTTAATCTGACAAGAGTATAACCCTTTTAGCTGTATTAATTCCATATGAAAATTCACAAAATAATTTAATGGAAATGGTTTTTTGTAACTGAAATATACGTCAAAGGAAATTTACGATTAAAATTTTCAATTTTACAATTTTACTAACAGATTGCTAGTGCCTCATTCAAAATCAATCATCCTCTTCCTTCACATATGGTTATTTTTCACTTATTGCTAGTAGGGTTTGGGTTCCCTATTGAAATCAGCTGACCAGTTCCCGCCAACACGTTATCTCTGCACTGATAAAGGGGGTTTCCGAGGCCATTAATTAGCCTTACGCGGTACCGTATGAATATTTAAAAGTAGTGGGGATGAGGCACTCTAGCGGGATAGGGGTGAAGCGAATTTTACGGCAGCTAGAATAAAAACGGCCAGTATCCAGCGCTCGTTCGCCGAGCGCACCGACTAAACGTGTGGGATATTAATTCACGCATTAGCATTCGGATTATATTTTCCTCATTTATGTGTGCGCTTGGAGTCCCCCGCGGCCAGCCACAAATTGGCATCGCTTAAAATGATCTCACCCAGGGATTTCATCTGAAACAGGTGCACACTAGTAGTGCTTATCCAATGGAAATATCACGGGAATGCTTTTATTCATTAGTTAAATATTGAATTGTCCACGATATAACAGTAAAAATATATAAATGTGTATTCATACAGTTTTGAAACGCTTCAGAGTACCTGAAGCTTGTGAATATATATCCTCAGTAGGCTTATAAATTCGAGAAGTCTTAAGACGCCTCTTGTGGCGTACCATGCACGATTGATATGCCCAAATGCGGTCTACGTGCACTCTCACACAAAGGATACGCAATCAGAAGCATATCCTGAAGCATGGTGAGTCCTGCTCCTTAGCTTGGAGGACCTGTTTGCTTCCTTATCTGAGCTGTCAGCTGAGTAGAGTGATGGATCTCATCAATCTGAAGGGCCGTCATCCATGTCATTCTCATAGCACTACCAACACCAAGCCAGGAGGCAGTGGTACACAAGCAACAAGAACCTAGCGGAGCCCAGGGAGTAAGGAAAGGGCAAAAACTATCACCTCAGAAAAGGGCTGAGGTGACCAAGATTCGAACCAAGGGCCGAATGCCCTTTTGTGTACCAACTACTACCTCAGAGCTGCGAGAGTGTTGAAAGTGTGTATGTGTTTTTGCGTAGTCACACACTCACATAAATGTGCACACTTGTTATCTCGAAGAATCTTAACTTTCTGCTGTAACTTGTGTAGTCACTGTTCACTTTTTCTGCGAATATTTGGAGAGCTTCTAAGATTTTTAAGAATAAACCAGAATATTTTTCACAGCCCTATTTTATTGATAACAATTACATAAAAATTTTAAATGTCATCATAAAGATATCTATAAATTTTGCATCAAATCCTAACAGTTATCAACCTAGTCAGAGGGAAATACTCTATAGAGAAAAATAATTTAATAAATAACTAAAGAATATATTTCATCATTTTCAAAAAAACGTTACTGACAGTAAAAAAACTCTCAAGAATGGTGAATAAGGGTAAGTGCTGATGGACTTCAGAATAACAATAGAAATAAAAATGTCTTCAGTGAATTACTATCTTAAAGAAGAAAAATGGAGTTATTTCAAAATCACATATATGCATTAATATAAAAGAAAAATCTTACGGCTTAATATATTATGACTAATCAATAACATTATATTTGTGTTACGAAATAACAGTACTTATAAATCCGAAAAATTTAATGTATAATTTTATNACCTAAAAATAATAATAATAATAATAATAATAAATGAAAATCGCAAGAGGAGAGTATGTGTCCTAGGATGCCACTCTTAAAATATGAGCTCAAACAAGTAATTTACATTTCTGTCAGATATCTGCTAAGCTCACAATTCTCCAGCAAGACGGACTTTTAATGTATCAAGATCCTCTTTGTTTGGCTCTAGCCACAGCGGAAAATATACTTTGCTAAACACGACGTTGCTGACTATCAGACTGGTGTCAACAAAGTGAGAATAGTGTTGGCTTATCGCGGCTACGTGGGAGTGGTGAGGGGGAAAATTGAGGAAAATGTCAAATTCTAAACAAAAATTTAGCTTCCGTACCCTCCATCAAGGAAAAGCTCAATGAATAGACGTATCTGTGCTAACTCAGTCTCATTCAGTTTCAAACAGCTATCAGGAACCACCACCGCTATGAATACACAGCGTCTCTCAGAATATTCAAATATTTATCAACAATTAATCCAATATATCATCTTCAATGACATAAAAAGTAATTATTGAGATTTGTATTGGTAGATAAAAAATCTGTATTCTTTGTACCTAGCTCACCACCTAGATCTCTTAAGTTTGCACTAAATACAGCTGAACTATTTGAATAGACATTTGCATGGCTTCTTAACGAGGTGAACGGCACTAGAACTAACATTCTCTATGCAAGTCTATTTCTGACTTTAACTCGGGACTCAAATGAACCTCTCCAGACGAGAACCGATTCCAAGAGTGAACAAGTGAATGAATGAGCCCGAGTGGCTCTTCTACTGAATGGAACTTGATGGACTTGATTCTCGTTTTTGTACACGGCTCTTCTCCTCCTCTTGCTAGATCTCCTTCATACCCCTGATTCCTTCAGGTAAAATTATTTCTTTATATGAATAACACAACAAATAAACCCTATTTTAGTAATAAAAACAATAATTGTTCTGAAAACTAATAATCAATTCAATATATGTAATTTAATTACTTTTGTCATATTTTCCATAACTTCAGGATATACGTTTGTATTATGACGTGACTAATTTTTTATTACAAATCATCACTGATCTTACTGATCTTAGTACTCTCGGAAAATAAAAATGCGGTTCGTTCTNACTAATAAATAGTAAATATTTTATAAATCAAAAGCGTGTAAATTGTTAGGGACTGCGGATAAATAATAATATAGAACAAAAATCATATAGGTTAATTTATCATAACAAATAAATATACCTACTAACTGCAATGAACAATTGATCCTATAGTACTTAATAACTAGTAAATAAATTAATATTAAAGATAAATTGCCTACAACTGATAAGAGATATTTGGAAAGAATTTAAATGGGCTTATTTACATATTGACCTAAAAGAATTTGCTAATTACTGACACTCATCACTTGACTGCAAAGGCAACGACCAGACTCACTCTTTGAGACACACGATCAGACATATAAAATGAAACTTTTAACTATTTTTTTAATAGTTTTTATCGACTACAAGTGGTTTTAGTGCTTAAATGACACTGACTGGAGGGCCGCTGCCTTTTAACTTCGTGTAAAAGCCTAGACAGGCCTAGAAGAATCTAATAGCGATTTCAAAGTAATCCTCATTTCCTCTACTGAAGAAGGGGAAAAGGCGCCATCCTTTTAATGGCTCCTTCTTGTACAGACCTGGTTCTCGCGTCTTATGCCTTCCTAGTTTTTAACAATGTTTATATACTTCAGGGGTATATATTAAGGACATTTATTCGTCTACTTTTTTTTTCTTTTTTTTAAATTTCGCACAAGATAGTGCACAACAGCACAGTTCAAGAACAATCAAAGCATGATCTCTGGCGGTACAAGTGATTCCCGAGCTAAGTCGTACCGCCAGAGATTACAGAGTCGCCCATCACCGGCCAGGACTATCGCGATAATCCTCTGATCGATTCCCGAGGAGACCGCAACACCATCAGCAGCTGTAGGCCCTAGCCAGCTCTCTATCGCATTAGAGCCGTGATAAATGGGAGGTCTCCTGCAGGACTGATAGATCCCGCCCCTGATAAGTCCGTAGCCTAGAACAACACAGGAGTCGAGAGACCCCGGGTTTGATTTAGCGAGCGGTGTGATTACGTAGTCGTCGTGACGCAATCTCTGCCTGTCTGACTCCTATTTCCGGACCTCAATCGTAGGGAGGAGAAAAACTGATATCGCTCTGCCTTTGACTTCGGCAGCAACGAAAGGTTTGTCAACTCCTGACAGTTGCCTAATGACTTTGTCGGGGATCGGTGGGGGAGGAAGGTGGGGGGATCTTCCAACTCCTCTCTGTATGTATTCGCCGCATACGCATACAGATACATTTACCTATTACAATTTCCTTCTAGATTGAAAAAAAGATGTTTCGAAATTAAAAAGATTCTATCCTTTGATCCCCGAATTGCGACGTTAACCATGGTTAGAACCTTCAGAAAATGGAGTCGAAAATACATATTAAGTATATATGTATATCCATAATTGAGAGGCAAGAATTATTGAGTAAGAAATTGTCTTTGAAACAAGTTCTAATAGTTGTCTATAACAAGGAATGACAGTTTGCATAAGTGTTCCTTATCTAATTTATTTTACTCTCATATACAAAGGTAACAAAAGAATGACTTAGATATGATACACACAAATACATATGTGCTAATGGTCTATCTAATTATAAATTGTGTAAATTTATTGTAATCCTCATTTCCTCTACTGAAGAAGGGGAAAAGGCGCCATCCTTTTAATGGCTCCTTCTTGTACAGACCTGGTTCTCGCGTCTTATGCCTTCCTAGTTTTTAACAATGTTTATATACTTCAGGGGTATATATTAAGGACATTTATTCGTCTACTTTTTTTTTCTTTTTTTTAAATTTCGCACAAGATAGTGCACAACAGCACAGTTCAAGAACAATCAAAGCATGATCTCTGGCGGTACAAGTGATTCCCGAGCTAAGTCGTACCGCCAGAGATTACAGAGTCGCCCATCACCGGCCAGGACTATCGCGATAATCCTCTGATCGATTCCCGAGGAGACCGCAACACCATCAGCAGCTGTAGGCCCTAGCCAGCTCTCTATCGCATTAGAGCCGTGATAAATGGGAGGTCTCCTGCAGGACTGATAGATCCCGCCCCTGATAAGTCCGTAGCCTAGAACAACACAGGAGTCGAGAGACCCCGGGTTTGATTTAGCGAGCGGT
Source organism: Oncopeltus fasciatus (assembly GCA_000696205.2). Taxonomy (NCBI): domain Eukaryota; kingdom Metazoa; phylum Arthropoda; class Insecta; order Hemiptera; family Lygaeidae; genus Oncopeltus; species Oncopeltus fasciatus. The sequence goes on from KZ809607.1 coordinate 34,927, forward strand.
GTGATTACGTAGTCGTCGTGACGCAATCTCTGCCTGTCTGACTCCTATTTCCGGACCTCAATCGTAGGGAGGAGAAAAACTGATATCGCTCTGCCTTTGACTTCGGCAGCAACGAAAGGTTTGTCAACTCCTGACAGTTGCCTAATGACTTTGTCGGGGATCGGTGGGGGAGGGAGGTGGGGGGATCTTCCAACTCCTCTCTGTATGTATTCGCCGCATACGCATACAGATACATTTACCTATTACAATTTCCTTCTAGATTGAAAAAAAGATGTTTCGAAATTAAAAAGATTCTATCCTTTGATCCCCGAATTGCGACGTTAACCATGGTTAGAACCTTCAGAAAATGGAGTCGAAAATACATATTAAGTATATATGTATATCCATAATTGAGAGGCAAGAATTATTGAGTAAGAAATTGTCTTTGAAACAAGTTCTAATAGTTGTCTATAACAAGGAATGACAGTTTGCATAAGTGTTCCTTATCTAATTTATTTTTTTCTCATATACAAAGGTAACAAAAGAATGACTTAGATATGATTCACACAAATACATATGTTCTAATGGTCTATCTAATTATAAATTGTTTAAATTTATTATGTCACATGGCAGAGGATTTATCAAGGAATCTGTCTTGAAATTCAAAAAATTAAATTGTAAACAATAACAATTAATGAGAGGGAATAGAATAAAAAAATCTATCTGTCCCAGCCAGGACTCGAACCTGGATCTTCTGCTTGCCGGGCCGGTATGCTATCCATTGCACCACCGGGATGAGTTATATAACTTATTAAAATCCGACCACAATAGCGAGTGCCTAACCCACGAGAAAGACGAATGCATCCTCTTAAACTCGAAGGAGCTGACATAGTCAAGCTATTTGTCCACTCTCGTCATTTACTTTTTCTAATTTTTCTTTATAAATATTTATTTGGTTGTGGTTTATTATCCCAAGTAAATATTTAACTATTAATGACAGGCATTAAGGAATACCGGGCCGGTATGCTATCCATTGCACCATCGGGACGAGTTAGATAACTTATTAAATTTTCACCACATTTATTCGATTCCCTCTCATTTATTGTTTTATATTTACGTGGTATAATAAACCACAACCAAATAAATATTTGTAAATAATAACGTTATTATTACTTAACACTTTTCGACCTAAATTTCAGACCTTCTTCAGGACATTTGGTCTGATAGAGTCTCCTATTCTAGAATAAATAAATAAATGAGGGACAACTAAATATGTCTCCCTTTATCTATAATTGATGTATATAAAAAGCTCTTGTAGTTAATTCCTAAATAATGCATCTACTTAGATGCATTTTAAAAAAATTTTAAACTTTTAATTTTGTCGTTCCTACTAACAAGATACCAAAAATAGTGACTAAAATTAGTACTAATGTATAGAACACAGTACAAATGTGTATGTTTGTGTGTCTGTCGACGGTCTCCACCTTCCAATAACCTTGTTTTTCTTAATGAATTACAGCATGATCCATCGGACTGATAACAGTGGGACTTACTTGTATTAAGTTATATACATATATAATATGATATACTAAATATTTTATATAGCTTCTAAGTATATTTATTTTTATTTTTGACGTAAAATACTTCTTTTTTTTTATGTAGGAAGTTTTAAGACTAATGAAATACTCGTATAAAGTAATGAATCTCGACACAAGTTTGTTTATTAGTAAAATGAATAGTTAAGAAAATATAATGTGAGAATTAACAATTAGAAGTGAGGATTTTACTGAACCTTAAATTTTATTTTCACAGCCGAGAAGCTGTAATTATTGTTTTTCATAATAAAATTTGACATGCATGTAAAAAATTCAAAATTTAAAGATATTCTTGCCGGTAAGAAAAATTGGACCAGTTATCATGAAGAGTTTATCTAAAATGCCAAGGGAGAAAAAATAATTTTTTTTTTTGGGGTGAAATATAAATTTTAGTGGGATAAAACAAAACATGGGTTGTTTATTAGCTAAAACATATTTCAAAAGTTACGCACAAAAATATAACGTACATGAATTAGTGTTTTGCGGTCAAGAATTATTATTCTTGAAAAATGAAAGGCTGTATGTTACTGAGTAAAATATTATAAGAAATAGTGTAGAATTACCTAAAATTTCAAGGAGATTAGAAATGATTTTTCATTGGATCCAGCGTAATATTTATTTCAGAGCAATGAAACTGTACTGCAAACAATGTGATTAAAAATCTTTTTATTGTGCTTCATTAAAATTCTATCGATATTGAGATAGCTGCCATATTTTAGTGAGCGACATCTTTATTTTTTTTTTACAAGAGGATTCTCTACAGACGGTCCCCTGGTAATCCACCTCCTAAGTTATGGCTCCCCCGACACAACAACCCTCTCCCGCAACCCCTTGTAATTATAACTAAATGTATAACCCCTCCCACCCAATTTTACCTCCCAGTTTTCCGACGAACAAATTCCCCTTTAATTACTTCTACAGTGGCGTGTTGCGTTATTCCCAGGGGGACAACTGTGCACTCCCCATTTTGTTTTACTTTTCCACATCTGAAGGGAATGAAACTATTGAAAAAACAGTTTTAACAAGTATCAGAATTGAATTCAAACTAATTTTTTAGCGTTTATTATTTAGTCAATTTATTATTTTTAGTTCACACTAAATGAAAGTATAAATGTATTTCGAATTAAAACTCAATTGTTG
>KZ809607.1:51370-62754 GCA_000696205.2 Oncopeltus fasciatus
TTTATTTTAAAAAAGGATTATATTATTAAATATCATAATGAGAACATGTTATAATTAGTGGGTTAAATTGTTGATTGAAATCTTGAAATTGTCATAACTTCCGAAATGCAACATCTAACTAAGAAGCTCGGATTTATTTTTTCCTAGTCCGAGGTTTTCACCACCAACTGCAACATTTAAATTTTTATTTATTCAAATTACTTAACATAATTAAATCTCATTAAGAAAAGTATTAAGAAAGTTACTTCAGATAGCTATGTAAAACGCTAAAATAGATAAATAAGAATTACGAACGCAGGATCTCTCCAGGCCGACACACACAAGTCCATCATATAGATTAATGAATCACTGAAGAACTTTTTAAACTAAATTTTATTTAAATTGCTTTATTTCTCCAGGGAAATATAAACAAAACGCAATCTATAACGAATAACTGTTTGCAACAATCACCATATCTGAGAAGTCTTTTGTTGATCCAGGTTTCCTGAGACACACCGACATTTGAAATTATTCCCCTTCTCAAAAGTAAAAAAAAATGCTTTCAGAGAAAATTAATATATGCAAATTACATATGATTCAGCATTCGATANTATATAGTTTTTACTGCTATATGAAAATAACTAGAAATAAAATGAAAGGTACAAAAATTATTATTTTATTCTTGAACATTGTGTATCCCACATTTTATAAATTTATCTTCTATTAATTACTTATTTATTAATAAATGATTAAATTGTTTAAAACCTTACTGTTTATATTAGTAGATTTGAAAAAAAAAAAAAAAACGTGAATGTAGCTCAATTTGACCTCCCTCTTTTCCTGTGATGACGTCAATATTTTGAAGATTTACGTATAGTGATGGAAGCGCTCTTGTAATGAGGAGGAATTGACTGAAGCGTTCCAGATCGGATTCCAAGCTGACCTGTGAAGTGACGCTTCCATGCTGGAGGGAATCAACATTAAACGCGAGTCGAGTGAGCATTATAAATGCCGACGGCAGTCGGTGGTGGAGGGGGGGATCCGGAGGCTCGGCGAGAGGCTAAGCGGATTAGCGAGAGGTTCTCGTGATCGGATCGCGGTATCGAAAGGAATCGAATTAGTCAAGTGTCAAGGAGGATTATCGATAGTTGCTATCGACTTTTCAGGCGGCAAAGCTTCCACTGATAAGCGGCTTTATCAGCGCCGGCACTCTCGTTCTCCTTACACTCCCCTAACCTCCCTCCCAACGTCGGACTTAAAGGAGCACTGATTCCATGCTCCATATTATACCTAAGCTAAATATTTTGCTGAGATTTTGCTGGAATTCAATGGGGAACCGTGTAATCTTAAAAGACTGAGATGAACAAATAGCAAAACTGCTTTTCATTTTGTGACGTCAACTCGGCGTCCCCATTCTTTTGATAACTACATCCTTGGTTATTTCAGCTGGAGTGTGGAATTCGTTTTACTGGTAAAAATAAAAAAATGAATTTTTATTGCCGCTGGATATATCTTCCACACTAATAGCTCATCTTCATAATCAAAAAGTTCGGTTAGATAAGATCATAAAAATTAAAATTGGGCAAATGTAAGAATCATTAAACCCATAAAATAATACGTTAATAATAACTTAAACACAATTTAAAATATTCATACTATATATATATATATAGAGAGAGAGAAAGAGAGAGAGAGAGAGAGAGAGATTAGATTAGTTCATTATTGTCATAGAAAGCTCATCCTTTCTTCCTGACAATTTCAGTCTACTTATAATTTTCACTTAATTAATTTTATCCTCATCCATTTCCAAACAAAAAAAAACATACTAAAAACAAAACAATTCAAAGTAATAAAANCTCACGAGTTCCCATATATATAGGGGATTATATATAATAAGAAATACAAATAAAAAGAGAACAAGTTTGCAGAATGGATATCACATTTATCTTTCAAGCTATTGGTTGAGGAAGATATTGGCTGAAATTAGAAGGATTATACGCTTAAGGGGACACCCAATGAGAGAAACACAGTTAATTTATTCATAATTATTTTTTAACGTTTGTTTTTTTTTTTAATTTTCATTGAGTAAAATATTGCTTTAAATAAAACTAAAATGTTTTTAGGGAATTTAAGACTCGGAATCTTAAAGATTTAGTCATAACTTTTACGTTCTAATTTTAATATGGGTATTACCTTTTGCTTATTCATTTAAAAATTACTTTAAATAAGTACGAGTTATATTATAAGACTCGTTAATATAACATTTAATGACTTTAAATTTTCAATTTTCTTAAATTTAAAAATTTTATGTCTCTAAAATTGTAAAATACAGTACTCTTAACAAAATAATATTATTAATAATTAATACAAGAAAGAAAAATCGAAAAGTAACATTTATACATATGTTATTAAATATTTTTATGCTAAAAAAATTACTTATAAAGTTTACGAGCAATATCTAAATTCCAAGTTCAAATGGAGAGTTTAGACCGTAGATATTATTATTAGTGGTTTTTTGTTGGGGTTCAGTCAAGGTAGATCCAAAAAAAATACAATTTAACAAAATGTGTTTTTTTAAAAATTATCCATCTTCAGGTCTATTATGAAAGCGAGGGGGAACGTCGTGTCAACTTGTTCCCATATTGATGACAGCCATGAACAAATATAACACTACTGATAATAACGTTCGTACGCAAAGATACCATATTTATAGTGTTAGTCGATCCTAGTGTTTGGAGGGTTCCATGACATTTGACATATATGGTTTAATTCTTATCCTAAAAGTTCGAACAAGCCATCTTACAAAACCTCAGTGCTGTTGCTTATAAGAAATGCCAGGAAAGTTTTCGCTTAATGGTCTAGGAGATCAAGAAATGATTTCTCAGTGAAATGGGTAACTGAAAATTAAACTATAGAAAGAATAAAAAAGAAATAAAAAATATAAATGTATATTAAGCCTTTACACGCTCACATTAAAAACAAACAAATCATATTAGAACGTGCTTCATTTTGCTAAAATTGGATTAAATTGATAATTCGTTCATTATTTGAATAGCTGCCTTTGAAATTAAAATTATGAGATTTTTTTTAAAAAGCTTTTATTTAAGGATTTCTCGTATCAAAACTGTTGGACGACAAAATTCAATCATCAGTCACATGATCACCTGAGTAAAACGAGATTGAATTATCAATATATTTATTTTAAAGTTATTAGTTTAACGTCAATATTTTGAGGAATGATTGGTTGGAGATTCGGAATTAAAATTTGAATGAATAAAAACTAATTTGTGAAGAAACAAGTTGGCAAGGTTTTATCTTCAATTTTAAATTCAGGGCAGTAAGACTGAAGGAGAGAGAGAGTCTCCAGCTATAAGATAACTGAATCATAAATTCATTGAAAATTTGTTGAGCTATGTCTCTCATGATCACAGTCCCTCTGTGATTGGGTGATCCCAATGACCTTGAAGAGAGCCTTTAATTTAGGCCAAAACGCTGAAAAAAAATTTTTTTTCTTTACAAATTAGTTTCTAATATTGAATACCAGACCAAATATATTTATTATATTCTTTAAGAGAAACAATAGGGTATGTTACAAATAAAAGTAAATTCATAAATTTTTAAATATTTTAATTATTAAAATTACGTTTTGTTTTTTAAAGAATACTACATAATAAGCAAACTAATAATTATTATTTATTAAGTTCAAATTCATATGCCTTGGATGATAGAGGGAGCTGCTATCTTCATATTACCCACTTAATTATAAAAACGCTGGCTATCTATCACTTCAGGACTAATTCAGGCCGGGGGTGGGATTTGAACCCGCAGCGCTTGGTTTATGAGACCCAAAAAGATGCCTTGGACTAAGTGAACAAATTAAGAATAACTGGTGCAAGACAAATTAGAACTCACGGCCACACTAAAGCTAGCTCTAAACATCTTAAATTTTTCATTAATTTTCTTTTATAGTCTTTTAATTATATACATTTCTTAAACGTAAAAAACTAAATTGAAATCAAATGACATGAATGTAGCTTAGAGCCCTTGGATAAAGATTTGTTTTCATTAAAATTATGTATAATTCACTAAGTTTGTGTTAATATTTGATAAAGATTCACAGTAGATAAGAAAGATGGTTTGTGCGTCTACAAAAAAGCAATTACTAATTTTCATTAGATCTGAGAGAAAGTTTGCTTACCAAATAAAAATTTGCTGAAATTACCAAATTGGCCTAATGTGTAAATTAATTTATATTTTTATTTTTATTTTACGTTTGAGTGAAGAAATAATTTGTTTCAAGCGAGACATTTTTAGAAGTTTGAAAGGGTTAAAGCTTTCCATTTAATGAATAGGATGTCATAAGTTTAAAACTAACTTTGGCGGGCGTCGGTTCTCAAAAGAGTAACTTCCTGCCGAAGTTCGCCGGGGCTTTTCAGTATGAGAAACATCTTTCGAGATGTACAGGCATTAGTCTGAAGGCCTGCCAAGTTCTGCTGGAGATTAACAGGGCCCCGAAGAGACCCTAGCAACTCTCGCTGTAAACGTGTGTTTGCGGGGGGAGTCGAGGGGTGTGTAAGGGAAGAGGGCGGAGAGAGATAATCCCTCGAAGCACAAGAAAATCCTATGGGGTGCCCCCAACCCCCCCTGAAAATAGTCAGCGCCGGCATAACTCAGCCGGTGTTGGCGTAGACGTGATGAATGCGAGTACCTGGGAGATCTGGGTGTGACCCAGTTAACCCTGAAAGGTATGAGTTGTGGAAACTTGGAGGAGAGCCCTTTGTCTGAAAGATGTGTGGGGGTATTCAAGCCGTCCTGAAGAACAGAACCTTCAAGCGAAGACAGCTTTCAGTACCACTCGACTCACGAGTTCCCAGCAGAAAATTGCCTGGTGGGGTAGAACGAGAGGGAACTGGAGAAAAAAAACACTTTTGCGCACACGCAAAAACCGTCTTCCTACTTCATAGATGATAACATTATGTCAATCATAACTACATATACAATCTGCTCAGCACACCGCCTCTTTTCCAGCCACAAAAAACAGCAAGACAAAGAATGGTACGCAACCTGGTCAGGGTATTCACCCTGGCACATCAGGAATCCTTTGAAACATTCAAAAGAGAAGCACAGGACAAAAAATCAAGCAGTGTAAGTTACTGAGTACTAGACCTAGGAACTTGGGTTCAGGAGTCTAGAGTCTAGTGCCGTTACCACTGAACCACCAAACTCCATATATATATAGTACAAAATAAGCAATAATATAAAATGAAGATAATATTAATTTTTTGAGTAAACAAGTCGTTTTTTCGTAGGTAAAAGTAGAAAGAACATAAATGATTGATTCTGTTACACTTTTTTTTATTCACCCGTTTCTTTTAGTTTTATAACACTCTTATCTTCAATTGTTAAAATATATAAGATTTTCAAGAGTTTTCTCTATGAAAAACTTCCTGCTACTTTATTTAGCTTTAGTGATGGATAAATAAATTTAAAAAAAGTCTTGTTGCGACAGCGAAGTGAATAACTTGATTTTTCTCAACCAAATTCACAAGAGAAAATAATTTACTTAAGATAATACGGAATGTAAATTAAATTAAAGAAAAAAAATGTCTGAGGGATTTCGTTAGAAATGTAAGTCATGTCGTTTGTGTTAATGAAAGGCCTAACTTCATTAACAAAACAGGTGGAATTTTCTCTGTTTAACCTGGTGCCTCCGCGATACACCTCGCTCTAAATTAATCTCAGCCGGGGGGAATGCTTGTCTGTGTGTGTGCACTCAGTTCATTCTGTCTTTTAATTTATTTTTACGTGCATTTCCCTGAAGTGTGTATCTCTCCTGTACATAGTTCCCGTGAGAGTCATATCCGCCCCTCCCTTCGGTGCAGGATAACTCTTTGAGGAAATAAACGGGNCTTCATACAATAGTTTCAAATGTTTTGTTTTCTTTTAAAGTAAATTTAGAATAATAAAATTTTATGATTGATCTCTTTTAGAGAAATGAAATAGTCTTTGAATTAACTTACCATTTGGAATTGCAGCTTGTAAATGAACTAAGCCTAATGCATTATAACTAAATTACTACTTAAACTACATACCATAAGTACTTTCTGTCACGTAGCAAAAGTTATTGCTCACCTGAAAGATAAAAAAAAAAGATTTATTAAATGAGATAGTAAGTTGGTACATGTACAATATAATTTTTATTTAAATGTAAGAAAACATATTACAATTAAATAAAAGACTTTTAAATAAATTTATAAATAAAAAGCTATAAGGACTAATATGTTAAAATGATTAATGAAGTATAAGGAAGATTCAAAAATAAGCGTGTAGTTTTGTTCAAATAAAAATTCTAGTCGCCTGTGTTTAATTAATGTTTTGTACTTACATTAGTTAAACACAGGCAAAACTCATTAACTCTCTTAAGAAGTTTTAATAAAAAATGGAATTTAAAAAAAATCGTAAGTAAGCCCCACACATATGCTAAGATTTTGATATTTAACAAACCTAGTAATTTTATATTTCACTTTTAATTTAATTAAATTCTAGCTAAACTTAGATGACACATACAAACAGTGAGAGATAGACGAGGATTTTGATTCTTTTTTTAAATTTGTTCCTAATTTGAATGAACATTAATTTGATAAAACATTTGAAGAGCATAAAACAAAATTTCACTTAAATCCTTTGTGTATTTTAAACTTATGTTGAGGGAAACATACCTGTGGGGATTGAGGAAGCTGGGGTCTGCACCGGCAACAATAATTATATTGCTGGAGAATATAAAATGTGCTGATATTGAAATTTAATTATGTGCATTTGTTTATACACGCATACATTTATATATTGTGTCTGTATGTTTAGAAAAAAACAACTAAAAAACTATTATGAGAAATAGCAATATTGATTATTTATATTTATGTTTTGTTAGTTTACATGAGTGGGGTTTTCTGGACAATCTGGACATGACAGGCCTTGAACGAAGTCTTTTGCTGGCATTATAGGTTCGGATTTCTTTTGGAAGCAGTAGGCCGTTGTGAGGTGGGAATACCAAGAGTGGAGTGGCTCCATTGTCGCCTGTATCCAAAGCCGCATCAGATTCCAGCTGTTGATAGCGGACTCCAGTCTCGGCTGCTGGAAAAGGGGATTGGTGTGCTGGAGATGGTGGGACAAGAGTGTCTGTCCCTCTCCGCCCATTTCTCTTCGAGCACTCTCTCCCACTGTCTCTCTCTCTCTGCTCCTTCCGGCCTCTTCTCTCACCCCCAAGCCCTCTCTCTCTCTTTTTTCCAGGGCTCTCTCTCCCCCTGGAAGTCCAGGAAACAAAGGACCCCCACTGGAGCACACAGGCACACAGGCCAGTGCGGACGAAAGTAAACACTGCCCCACGCGGGGAAGATTCCCAAACACGAGCGGGCAGCAGGGGCGTGTTCTCCTCCCCTTACCGCACCCTTAGTCAGACACACACAAACACACACAGACAAGCACACAAGTTGAGTGGCGAACACCCGGACACAGGAACACCCACTCCCCAGACGGCCGAACACACTAGTCCTTCTTGGAGTACAATAGAGTCCTTTGTCCGATCCACAGAAAACCTCTCTGACCGAGATAAGGAGTCCAGCCAAGCGACCACCTTCGGATAACGCCGAATAAGTGGAAGCTGATAGGAATACTCGCACAGCTGTTCTCCGGAAAACAGTGATGCCAAACCCGCATTGTTCAAATAGTGTAAATATCTACATTTTACAGGCAGGACTTCTTAAATTGACGAAAATTCGGTTTGGGTTATGCTAAGAGGCAGGACTTATGTTTCTGAAAAAATAATTTTGGAGCTGTAGGTTCTCATAATGTTTTTCTAAATGAAAGAACTTTTTCCAAAAGAAATTGATTTAAATAACACTGAACAACAAAGTTTTTGTTTCGGGGTCGAAATTAGCTGATTTTAATGTATTTCCACGTGTTAAAACCGAAAATGACCATAAAAATTATATATTAGCTCTTGTTTTCAAGATATAGTATCATTCTATTATATATATATTGAGTTTTCAACAAATGAAATATTTCATCACCAACAGTTGGTACACATGTTTGTTTACATAACACCCCTCTCATCAGCTGTTCATAAGTAGTAAACATAACCTTTGCGAGTTTGTCAATTGTACGCACGTGGTTGCTATTGAAATTATCGTGTGAAGTTGATTTTTAAATTAATTTAAGTGCTGATCTGAAATGCCTCGAAAGTGTGTGAATTCTGTCGATAGCTTTTGCTATATATGTGGTGAAATAACATTTAAGGCTCAGAAACGTAAAATGTCACCTATCATTAAGACTGCCTATGAACATTATTTTGGTGTAAAAGTTGGGGACCAAGATAAATCATGGGCTCCTCATATATGTTGTAATTCTTGTTCCGTCATATTGCGAGAGTGGCTGAAAAATAACAAGCGGGCAATGGCTTTTGCAGTACCTATGGTTTGGCGTGAGCCTACCAATCATACAGACGACTGTTATTTCTGCTTAACTCCTCCCATTAAGCAAGGTTTATCTATGAAGAAAAGAGGAACGGTGAAATACCCTAATCTCCCATCTGCTCTTCGGCCTGTACCACACTCAGACAATTTGCCAGTCCCTTCTCCACCCCAAAACTATGAAATTTTAGAGGAAAGTGATGAAGTCTGTTTACAAGAAGCAACCCATCCTTCTACATCCTATGACCCTGATTTTGATGTAAGCGATAGGTCTAGTGATCCGCACAGAATTAGTCAAGCAGAGTTGAGTGACCTTATAAGAGATCTTGGCTTGTCTAAGGAAAAGGCTGAGCTGTTAGGGTCAAGACTACAACAGTGGAATCTTCTAAAACATGATGTGAAAATATCTCAGTACAGACAGCTCAGTACAGGATGCTCCAGAAGTGTTTTATAAAAGACAAGCTAAACGACAGCGATCTTACAATACATCGGATTGACTTAATTGAAATTTGGTGGTACAAACCTCTTTTATTTGTCAAAACACTAAGAATAATGTTTTTTTTTATCAATTTTGTACTTAAAATATTCTAAAAGAAACATAACAATATTGTTTTTTGTACTTTCACTTTTCACGTATAGTATAACTACTCTTTAAGATTAAGTGCTGTATATCTCAAAAACCAGAGCTAATAAAAATTTTTCAATGTTATTTTCGTTTTTATCACCCCAAAATTAGTAGAAATAGACTAATTTAGTGTAGGAAACATTCAAAAAATATTTTTTTGTTGTGCAGTGTAATAGATCAATTTGAATGAGAAATAAAAAAATTTATTCGACATAAAATTTGGTGTGACTAAACAAACAAAATCAATCCTGTGATCACTTATTTTGAACATTATTTAAATCACTAAAGGTTTTCACTTAATATTTAAAAAACTTAGATGGGGGGGGGTTCATTTTAATCCTAACTAAATCTGGAGTGTTTTGAACTCATTATTTAAGAAATTAGATATATTGGTCTCTCAATTTATTACTAATATTGGCTGCCTTTTTGTCACCATTCACTTCTTTCAGTAATATTTCCTTTAAATACGATTTCCACGAAGAACTCATTCATTATATTCTAACCAACTGCTCAACGAGAACCTTACCTTATCTCCTCCTATACATCACTAAATATATGTTCTATGCAATGAGAAAAACAAATGCGAAATATTTTAAAAAAATAAACAGCTGAAAAAATCAAACCATGTTTTCACGAAAGTCCGTTATGCTAAAGCTTCGCAAAGTAAGCAGATTTCCTATATTACATTAAATATGTACATAAATAACACATTTCTATAAATATTACAAGTAAAATGTTAGCTTTGGAATACAGTAGTGGCGAGTCATCTTAGATATATTTTTAAATATCAACCTCACTCATTATAAATATGATAGGGCATACATATTATAAAATTTCATTTATTTACCATTTATGTTTAGTGAAAGTCCCTTAACACTAATTATAATGAAGATGTTAAATACATTAATTTTTCCATGTCTTCTAAACCCCCTCAACACCACAGTTGTACATATTGCGTTGGTATGTCTAAATATCGAATTAAGATTCTATTAACATTTTTTTTTTAAATGCTTAATTTTCCAGGTAAAATTATCAAATATTTTCATAAAATGCTTTATAGTAAAAAAAATAGAATGTACATGTTATTAAATTAAATTATAAACTATTTTTCAACTTTTCAATTTAAAAAGAAAGAAAAAAAAAAAGAGATCAATGAGTGATTTTAATTTGATGAAATAGGAAAAGGATAAATGAGAAATTGTAATTTGCTTTAAAAAATTGTAATCCTCTATTAAACCCCCCCTCTTCATCGATTGATCTCAGCTATTAACGAATTTTATTAAACAGTTTGCAGAAAGAACTTGTATACCGAGTTTAGTTAGGTTTTATTAGAAAATTATAAACACGCAAAAACACATACTTACATATACATGCACATTTGTGTTGTGTTTGTGTGTGTGTGTGCGCGTGTCTAATTAATTCAAGTTATTACTTGAATAGGCCATAGTTTTAGCTTTTCTGTTGCAGGTAAAGATATGTAAAAAAAAATATAAAAGAGGCGTAATTTTGCCAAAAAAGTCTGATAGGACTCGAACATAATGGCCAGTTAAAGTGTGTGCTATGAATGGTACCACACTTATTATTGTAAGTCTAAAAACAAGGGAACACATACTTACATATACATGCACATTTGTGTTGTGTTTGTGTGTGTGTGTGCGCGTGTCTAATTAATTCAAGTTATTACTTGAATAGGCCATAGTTTTAGCTTTTCTGTTGCAGGTAAAGATATGTAAAAAAAAATATAAAAGAGGCGTAATTTTGCCAAAAAAGTCTGACAGGACTCGAACATAATGGCCAGTTTAAGTGTGTGCTATGAATGGTACCACACTTATTATTGTAAGTCTAAAAACAAGGGAATATATTCTTAATAATATATTTTCAATTTGGTTAGTTTATTTTTTTTTTGTATTTCATAGTACAAAAATTCTAATAAAATAATAAAATAAATTCTCTAACTTACTAAGTTGTAAAAAATGTTTAGGCAAAAAAAAAAATTCCATTTTTTCAAGAAAATTTTACCTAGCAAGACCTGAAAACACATTGAAGATTTAAAAAACTCTTGAACGTTTTTTCTAGTATGCGTTACTTGCTTTCTTTGACCTCTTTATAAATTAAAGATGTATGATTAAATAAGATAATATGTAATAATGTAAATGTAAAGAAATTGTTGTAGACAGACAAAAAACTTAATAAAACTTATTTGTTTAATGGACCTTTAGTGATATTCTTAATGAAAATAATAAAATAAATAATAGGGATGTGAAGAACGCTAGCCATGTATATAGCAAATGGCTTAAGGGGTCAAAGGATCCATA
>KZ809608.1:22825-47752 GCA_000696205.2 Oncopeltus fasciatus
TATATATATATATATATATATATATATATATATATATATATATATTCTATTTTTTCCCATACTTCTTTTGCAAAATTTTAATCCAATAACAACTGAATACAAATGCTCTTCTAACAATAGGCTGTTACAAAACTTCGCTAAAATGCCCTTGTTTACATCTGATTTGTCACAATGATATATTCCCAATGTCCTTCACCAATTAAGTAATTTTCCACAGAACTTTCATGTGATATAGATGTAATTGAAATGTCTATCTAGTTTTCTGATTGAAAACAATATTGTTAATTTGGCAATGACACTTCTTTTTTTTTAAATAACCAAGAATAACAATTTCATGGCACTCTTTGCTCTAAAAATACATTAGGAGATAATTAAATCACTACTTTTCTAACTCTGGACCCCTAACCTATTGGAAATAAGATTTTTAATTCCATTTAACTAAAAACACTTCTATAACAACAGCCTTTTTTGGTAAAGGTATGAGAAACAACTCGCAGAACTAAGGAAATGACAAAGGCACTAGGAGAATCGCTTATGCCAATATACATTTTTTTATAATTAAATTACATATTTCCAACAGAAGCAATTAGTAAAAACTAAGTGAAAATTTTATAAAATGTTTTGGAAATAATGTACAAATTATTGTAATCTTCCGTGCAAGATTAAGTGAGTCTAAAGGTATAATTCATTGTACAGATTTAAGCAAAGAAATCATATTAGATAGAAGAACTAAAGGGTGAAAAATAAATTTAGTTAAAAGAAAAAAAAAAGCTGAAGGAGAAAAACCACATGTATATTTTAACCTTTGTTCTGTCTAATTTACTGAAAATATTGAATACAGGATTTTATAGACAACAAAAAATATATATTGGTGACTAGTCCTTTAAGGTTATTGAATTTCTTAGAATAAAACTGTAAAAATAAGGAACCTTCGTGTTCTCAGAAATCCTCATAATGGTACAAGTTGACGAAGTTAAAAATTCCAGTTGTATAAATTGATCGGGTACCTATAACACTTGATTCTAAATGGCCTTGGTTTGTGGATGAAAAAAACAAAAAAAAACTTCAATATACAAATAAGGCACTCTTATAATGTCTGACGAATCTTTCTATATTCCAAGCAGCATCCTTTATCTAAATGAAAAATTTTGGAGGCTCTAAAAAGTAAAAATAATTGTTTGAATGATTACAAGAACCTTTAACTTTACATAATAGTATTAAAGATCATATTTTCTTTCAAATATTTTTTTTTTTTTTTTAATTATTCGCTGATGTTTCGGCTGACTGTAAATAATCTTCATGGCTCATGGTGGAACTGCACTTCTTATCAAATAATCGTATACCCATCATATTTTACCCTCCACTTCCACAGAGTCCCTTCAATCATCACACTGATGATAGAGATCAGACACTCTATTCCCACACCCTCTCATTCTATCACACTTTCAGCAGTGTATTGCCCCCCAAATAAACCAATCATGGAAGAATTTTCCACTTTCCTCGAAGACCTGGGTCTCCGTTTCCTTGCCGGTGGAGACTATAATGCGAAACACTTGCAATAGGGATCGAGAATGACCAACATCCGTGGCCTTGCTCTGTATAATGCGATATCATCCCAGAACCTAAGCACAATTAGTCCTTCCTCTCCCACTTATTGGCCTTCTGACGTGAACCGCCTTCCTGATATCCTAGACTTCTTCATTTACAAAAATCTTTCTCCTCTTCATCATTCCGCTTCGAACTTAAACAAGCTCTCCTCTGACCATAACCCAGTTTTCCTAACGTTACCCCTGATTCCTATTCCAAAACAATTACCCCCCTCCCTCATTAATGGCCCAGTCGACTGGGCCTTGTTTAGAACTCTCATAAAAAGAGTCACTTGACCTTGGAATTTCTCTGAGAACTTCAATTGATTTAGATGAAGCTGTACATTTCTTTAACACAAATGTTCAGCAATAGCATGTATATGGCTAATCTCAAACCAAAATTTACCAAATACTCTTCGGAGTCCCAAAAACCACTCCCAGATTCGCTTAAAAAGCTCATCATAGCGAAACGCCGCTCAAGAGCATTGTTTCAAAAATACAGAACCCCTCAGACCACAAAGATTTTAATCATCTTTCCAGACTCGTAAAACAAAAATTAGGTGTTTTACAAAATGAGGCCTTTAATGCCTATTTGTCTACCCTCTCAGCAGGGGACAAATCCCTTTGGATTGCTACTCACAGAATCCTTAAGAAAGACTTCCCTGAAATTTAACAATATTCCTTTACCACAATCAAATTCCGTTCGTTACCTTGGGTTCCCGAGCAACACACATTTACAAATATTTAATAATAGATTTATAGTGTTTTAAGTTTTTCTTATTTGCCAGTCTGAACCAAAATATTTATAATACTACTAAGTGCAAGAAAATGACAATTATCACAAAGAGGAAGAGAAAAATTTAATAGTAGTAACTGTAAATCCTAATACTTATTGTAAACATTAAATAGTTCACTGTAAACATTAAAACTCAAAGTGGGGATTTAGGAGGGATAGATCGACTGTTGACCACCTAGTACTCTTAGAAGTCTAACTACAATACAAGTTTCTCAAAAAACAGCTAGGTATAGGAATATTTTCCAATGTTGAGTCGGCATATGACAAAAAAAAAAAAAAAAAATGGAAACATGGTGACTCATGAAACTATATGACCTAGGCCCCAGAGATTCCCTTTCAATTTTTGTTCGCGATAACATTTTTAGGCTTGAATTATGACAAAAGGCTATCCTGGGAAACCTACATTAGACACCTGAAAGATAAATATAATAGTAAAATGAACTTACTATGAGTTGTGGGGAGCAGACAGATGTATAATGCTCAAATCTAAAAAGCTATAATAGGCACTAAACTTGACTATGCATCTTTTATTCACGCTTCTGCTCGCAGTTCAGTTTTGACTAAGTTAGACAAGTCCATCATGAGAGAATTTCAGTATAAAAATAGATTTGCAACTGGCAGTTTCATGCTAGTCCACTGCTTAGTCTTTGCACATTTTATATTAATGAAAAAGAAATATTTCTTGCAATGTGTTCTGGTCATTCTACATGTTTGTTAAGAGTATCCATATTAAACCCAGAAACTAGAAGATTAATTAAATTTTCTTTATGAATATATAAAATCTGGAATACTTTGTTTTAAATAATTAATTTAAGACAAAAACATGGTTTCAAAAAATAAATCATTGAAGTAACAAATATAATTTAAGTGAAAAAATTACAAAGCTGTACAAGTAAATATATTACAGGTATGAAAGTTTGATTTTTGTTAAGTGCACTTTGCCCACTTAGCGGCTTATTATTATTATTATTACTGGTCAACTATTTGGCCTTATTCTGAATGGGCAGAAAGAGTTTGAACTCTGCAGGCAACTCGTCCTCAGCATACAATCTGTCAGAGAAATAAACCCTGCGGATCCGACAGTTTGCATGAATTTGAACTCGAAGTGTCTCAACATAGTTTGTGCCATAGGCTCTTCTTGTGAAATCAGCTAAATTAAATTGAATTTGATTCCAACCATCATCTAATCTCATGGGCATTGTGCAGATGAAAGGCTTCACCCTTGTTGTAGACTGAAAGTTGCTTGCTCTAAATCTCCTTCGTACATTTTTATCATCAAGAACCTGAAAAAATAAATATCATTCATTACAGAATCTAAATGCTATAAAAATATTATAAATTGCATGAAAAGAACTCTAATAAACTTTTGTATTATTTTCAACAAATAATAGAATTTAACGAGGTTAAAATGGCTTTTGTTTACAAGTGAAACGAACTCTCACAGAGAAGGACAAGTTGCCAAATTGGGATAGGTGTCTGATTGAGCCCAGCAACTAAATTTGCCCTGAAATATGGTGCCAGTCAAGTTATCAATTGAGGTCGCTTAACCTAGGGGAAATGCTACTCTCTGAGTCCAAGAGCGACTGCCGATGATAGGTACCAGCCTGAGTTTCCTTCTATAGCTAGCAGTTTCACAGAATGAAAAAGCAAAGATGAAAACAAGGGTTGGCAGGTGATTCCTCATGTTCCAGCCTTGAAACGCATATTTGGAGGTTCTGGTAGACATGATGTATGCTAAAGCATGTTGGCATGATGTATGCATCAACATGCAGGCATGCTAGGGAATTTAAAGATTTCTCCCTGATTCAGGGGCAATGGGCCGATGACCCGCTACACTTAAATTCATTTATTAAGAAACGTCCAAGAAAAAATACAGCATTGATTATTGCAAATAGACCTTGAAACTGCCTCAATGTCCTTGAAATTGTTTTTCGGAAATTGTTTTATGACTTAAAAGCTTTCGAGCCCAAAGTATGCTCTTTATAGAACTGTATACATGTAAGGCTGAGTTTTTCAGCTGTCCAGGAAGTATCCTCAAAAGGCAGTAATAGAAAAAAAATTCAACAAATATTTTATAACAGTCACATTAGACAGCATATCTTTACCACCGGATTTATTTTGAGAGGAAGAACTCATCAGTTAACAATGAAGTATATAATAAAACTTCGGTATTTCTACCTGAGAATAAGAGGGAAGTTTTACACTTATTTTATGATAATGTCTCACATAACAAAAAATGAATCAACAGATAAAGGCAAACATATATTCAATCAGGACCTGTAATAATTGGAGTAACGGCATACTGCCTTGTAGTATGGGTTATATTAATTCTGGGAAATTTCAATGTTGAGATTGGTCAAGCTCTTATGTTCACAATTGGTATTAATAACGTATAAAATACAATGAGAATTAGGCCTATGGATTTTTTCAATGCCCAAGAGGCTTAGTTTAGGGCAAGTAATTTTTTCTAGGGAATAATGTTCCAAACATGGAAATCACCTGATGACTTGAAAAAAAAAAAAGGCCAAATAGAACACATTTTCATTAGCTTGAGATTCAAATCTAGTCTTATGAACATGAGGTCCTACAGAGGTGCTAATGTGGACACTGACATTATTTGTCGCCCCTCATTAATGAAAAAGTTTAATGGCACAAAATCAAAGGAACCAGGGCAGAAGTTAGCTCTGGAATGGGAAATGTCTGGAAATAGGCAGTTTACAATAACATTATTGGCATTCAATAAAGTTTGCTGTAATCCAATCAAGCAAGCTGCGAAATATGTTATTGGATACAAAAGAAAAAAACACACATCACGATTTTTGATGAATACATTCAAGCCATATTACAAGGGAAATGACCCAGCACTGTACAAGGCAGTTCCTGGAAGCTTGACTTGAGACATCAAGAAATGGAGCTAATTACAAAAGCTGAAAAGAAGCTGGGAGCATACATCAATGAAGATATTGAGAAGTTGTAATGCAAGAATAAAAGCTCTTCCAAAGAACCAATGAGGGTAGATCAACCTTCAGAATCCTTGCTAAGATGAACAAGTGAATCTTTTGATTCAGAAATATAATTTAGTAAATAATGGTCAAAGTATTTTGAGAATGTATAAGCTGGTTGTGCTGTCCCTGGAGAAATCTAAATTGAAGGCTACGAAAGAGTAAATCTTGACTACAGAGGGAGAGGAAGATCAAAAACTAGATGGTAGATTAGTGTGGAAACAACAATTACTAAATACTTCCAATTAGAGAGTTTCAGCATAAAACAGATCTAGGTGGACGGGGGTCCATCTAGGTCTTGGAGAGGGTTCAAGAGGGTCTTGGACGAATAAAACAGTTTTCTGGTAAATATTGGGTGAGAGAATTTACAATAAATGTGAATGAGCTAGTGAGTAAGCTGAAAGTTAAAAACTGGGAAGCTCAAGCAGTATAAAATTTTGCATGAATATCGTCTACATAACACACCTTTTTGTTTATCTTTGAGTTCAGCAACATAAGGTATATATCACCCCAAACAGTCTATAAATATTTTAGTTCCGATCAAATAATATATATAATTTCTAATTACTTTACTTTTATATGCCTCAAAAATGATACCAAAAACTAGAACAATTATAAATTAAAAATAATTTTACATTTCTCATTTTAGAGGAAATCATTCAAAGAGGTATTTAGTCTTCATAAAGAATTTGTTCAATTATGATTCAAAATTTCTCTGTTTACTACAAAAAGGGTCTTACTGTTACAGCCCTCAGAAATTTCTTTCTTTATTTTTTCTTTTTAATTTTGACTACAGGAGGTTTTAATTTTATATACATTTTACTATTATTCATTTGTGTAAATATACATTGGATAATGTGTGATTCATTGAGCAGGTTTTCTGATAAAATTAGTTAGTTATTGAGGGTTGAAGGAACATTCATTACAAATAATTTCATACAGTAGTATTATTAGTAAATTTTAATGTTATATAACTATGTTGCACTTTATATATATGTGTGGGTGTGTGTGCACAAAAACTATAAAGTGCAATAATACTAGCTATTGTTTATGCCCCACTCTATTTGTTTGGGGAAGTCCTTAAAGACAAATCAATAAATACCAAATAAATTTGTCACTGCAACTTCTTCCAACCCAAGAAAAATTACTAAAATACTTTAAATTAAGACAAATTTAAGAAATTTCCACGAATTGAATAAAAGTAAACTATTAATATTAAAATAAAAATGTTAAAACTTACCTGAACTTCAAATGTGAAGTATTTTTTAAGATTTTTTATAATCATTACGAGGAATGGCAACTTGATGCCTAAAGTTTTTTTAGGGTCTGCTGGGCAAGTTAGATATGCTGTACTGACATTAGTCCCGACAATTTCTAACACTAAAGACTGAATATCATTGTCAGTAATTCGTTTTATATGACCGTTTCTCACTTTCTTATCCCATATTTGGAGAGGTTTGCTTCCAATGCTGTAAAGTATCGAAAGAAATCCACTCTGAAAAGTATTTTTAAACATTTTAAAATTATTAGAGAAGTGCAAAAACAGAGTGAAGGAAAAACATTGTACACAAAGAGAAGTAAACAACAAAATATCGATTCCAAACTCAACTGATATCGTTACTAAAGGGAAATTGGTTTGCTGAGAAGAGAACTGAATCGATCTTTCAAGACGATATCTTTAATTGATTATGCGTAATGTTTATAACCTTCCTCTCATCAATGCCGGTTGGAATTGCTTTGAGCAAATATTTAAGTACCTGGTCTTCCTGTGATAAACGTCCGTGAAAAGATTTGTAATAGTTCTCCTGTGAGTCTACAATGGCCATGTCAAGTGAAATCCAAATTAACAGAAAATTTTTGGATTCTAAATTCCAAGGGTATAGATTAGATCCAGGCCCACTTCCTTTTTTTTCTAAAGAAATTACAGGTTTATTTATTATTATTATTAGTTTGTTAAATAATTAGAGATTTTTATTAAATTGTGTGTTACTTTTTTCAGATATTGATATTGTCCTTCCTAGTGATAATCAGTTTTCATTTCTACAGCAGAGAGAGTTCAGTCTTCATAATCATTTACATCATGATCCCTGGAATCTTAACGCAGTTTATATTATTAATTCTTCTATGCAAATTGTCAAGTTCTCTATAGAAAACAATGTAATATTCTTTTTCAGTGTACATTTCATGTTTAAGCATACATTGGAAAACATTGAGATATATTATAATAAAACCTTTTGGACTCCTGTATTACTATTGATTTTTATTAATTAAATTATGTTTTACCACTATATTTTGAGTAACTTTAAAACACATCTTCAGGCTTCTTTTATAGAATGCTTTCTTTTTGCCTGCTAAATCAGGACTGCCTTTTGTTAATAATTCAAACTTAGTTATAGGACTATCATACCTTCTATTATCCGTCTTCATTGGTTTCTGCAAACCATCTTCTGTTGGCGAGCGCTTTCGGACACTGTACATCTTCTCTCTGTCTGTATTCAACAGTTGAATACAGACAGTGACAGTGAACACATGTATTTGGCCACGAAGATGGACAATACAAGATGGATAATAGAAGGTATGATAGTTCTATATTCATTGGTAGTGATAATAACCCTTTAGATTAGTTATAGGACTTCAAAAAATTTTTTTTGGTTTTATTTTAATGACTGTTTCTATCAATATGATAATAAGAAATTTAATGAAAAAATTGTAATACATGTGTCAACTTTTGAGACTAATTAAAGATGGAATAAAGTTGATATGTCCAGCATATGTATTATTTTATGTAATATTAAATGGCAGCCTGCCTGATGAAGCCATTCAGCAGAAGAAGCCTGAGGATCATTATAAAAGCTACCTGGCACATTGCTTTATAATTGTATAAAATTAATAAAAATCAATTAGAGGACATGAGCCCAAAGTTTTTCTTTGGATAGAAAATATAAAGCATTTAATGGTAAATCCATGTTTTATTAAAAATGGGCTTGAAACAAAAGAATTTAATTTAGCCACTCACTTATATTATATTTTTTTAAATTATTTTGATGGTGATTAGTCTTCTACAAGCATGGGACTTCAAACACCAAAAGGTTTTCTATAGTAGAGAGAAAGAGAGAGAGAGAGAAATTCTATTTTTGGTTTATAAATATTAATTTCATTGCGGTATTTAATCCCACATAAATTTATATCAATTAATGCAAGGGAATAGTATAAAAAATCAAACTGTCCCAGCCAGGGCTCGAACCTGGCATGTGGGTTATCCAATTAAGCTACCGTGAGAGATAGATAACTTATTCCCAGCACTAGTGTCGAGAGTCTAATTCATCAAAGACAATGTATTCGTCTTTCTCGGGGGTTAGACTCTCGGCACTAGTACTGGGAGTTTAGTAAGTTATCTATCTCTTCCGGTAGCTTAATTGGATAACGAGCTTCCTCGGTTAGCAGGAGATCCAGGTTCAAGCCCTGGCTGGGACAGTTAGATTTTTTATTCTATTCCCTTGTATTAATTGATCATATTTTTGGTTTCTTGACTGTAAGACTAGTGAAGTCCAGCAGAAATTTAAAAAGTCACAATTTTTTTTGGCGCATGGTATGTATGGAGCTATGTGAGCAGTTTGATTTTCTTATTGGAAATCTGCTAAAATATTTCAGCCCTTCATTTTAGCAGATATCCCATATTTATAATGGTACCATGACATGACATCAGCAAAATTTCTGCTTCAGATATTCTCTGATCTTTCATAATAGAAGCTAATGTATGTGTGTTTGTATAAAGGCAAATAAACACACGTATGCATGTTTATTTAATTGCTGTTTGTGCTCTAGTTTCTGAAATTTAAAAACAAAGAAACTGTTAAAAGCTTTTTACACACCATTGGGTCCGTGGTCGACCAGTCAATGGGGAGGGAAGTGGAATAATAGATAGAAATCAAAATATAAATTATCAATAACTATTATTGCTAGCTTTATAAATTTTGATCAATTTATATAATGGTAATGTTTATAAAATGTTATTTTTAAACATTTATAGAAAAAATGTATATTAAGAAAGACATTTAAAAATGTTAATTTTATAGTTGGGTGAATCCTTCCTCATTAAAATACAAAATCTAAATTGATAATCTCGTGTTGTTTTCTAAGTTATTAATTAGATTTGTTTTTGGTTGAAATTGGATGAAGGGGAAGAGGAGTTTTTGGTTTGACTTTTGCCTATGGGAAGTGCATTGGGAGACATCCGCAATTTTTTAATATTGGTTCTATGAAATTTTTATAAAACATAGTTATTGTTAATTTTAATTTTCTCCTATGTGTTCTATACAAATGGTGCACAATAAAGATTTTAAGAGTTGTGTGATTCCCCCCTTACCTCTCCCCTATTAATCCTCTCCCAGTTGGCCTTAAGTCTTCTTTAATAACATTACCTAATCCCTTTATTTTTTTCTTAACTTTTTTTTTTTAAATGTTAGGCTTCCTTTTGACCACTTAGGAGGGAAGGGCAATCTATGGGTTTCTCCCCATGGGGAATAATAAACTGGCTCAGAACAAACTTTTATTTCTTGATAAAAGCTGGCCTCAGGCAGGATTTGAACCAAAAGCTTCAGGATTGCGAGACCTGAGTGTTGGGATTTGGCGCCCAATATTTCATATCATCAAATTCATAATTTACTTTTATTTATATCTTTCTTTAATAAAACATTGGAAATCTAGTTTAGCCAACACCTGCATGTATGACTTTTTATTACTTAATTTTTTTAACAGGAATAAACTGTTGTATTAATTTTAAAAACCAATATCATAAGCCCCCTCGAATTTCATTATTTTATGTTTCAAGGTAACTAGAATTTAAAATTGAAATAATAAATAAATAAAGAAGGAAAATTCTGTCTTTATAACTGTACATCATTTTCTTCAGAAACAGTTAAACAAAATTTGGGGTTTAGGTTCTATCCATTTCAATATAGTGCCTAATTTTATTGAACTTAATTCTTAATCTCTAATTTGCAAAATTCTGGGTTTAAAAATTTAAAATTACACTAATATCCAAACAATGCTAACTGCCTATCAGAAAAAATTGCCATTTAAATGAACATATGGAGCTATATATTTTTTCTCTTATACCCTAGTCATCTATAACATATCTACCAGTTAGTTATCTTGTAAATAAGTGATTTTTATTAGGGACTGAGTATAAACCAATTGTAATAGTCATATTTGTTTATAACTAATAAATGCTTTATCATAAGAATTTAAATAAAAAAAGTCAAAACTAATTTTCATGGAATATTAAATGTAGGTTTTGTTCTGCCTATTATTAAATACAGGTGTGATCTAACCAATTGAAGGAGGTTACATCATCTTAAAAAATTTATATTAATGAATCTGACCTTTTTTAAATTAATTAAAATTTATAATTNTTATATATTCTTCTTTCTGGCTTAACTGTGCAAAAAAAATTTTTTTTCTGAGCTTTCATAAAAATTCTTTAGGCCTGAATGAAGAATGGCTTATTGTCCAATGAAACTATCACTTTTTTTTTATTAATTTATGCGTAATTTATCTTTTTTTCATTTCTTTTTTAGATGGAATTGGGATTAAGTGGTCCATTTGTTGTATGGCAAATTCCATTCAGAAAACCAGAAGATCGTCTATCAAATATCACTTGTTGTTTTGCCTCTGTTGATTTAGCTATTGTTAGTAATGGAGCTAGCAATATTTATATAATTTCTACTGGTAACCGTAAAGAGCCTGGAGAATCATGGAAGGTTAAAATGTTTTATTAGTTTATAAATCCTCCAAACTGGTGAGGGACAATATATTGTATTCCTTACAAACTGTGAAAACAGATGGTCTTTTCCAAGTCAACTTCATTTTAAATTGCTTATCACACCTGTATTGCTTATAAGATTAGAAGTAGTTCAAAATAAATGACAAATTTTGATTTTTAAATAATTTACCACTTTAAGATTTTATTCTCACTAAAAAAAGTTAATAAATTTAACTTCTGATTTAAATGAAATAAAATTATACTGAAAATCATATGAATTTATTATTACTAATAAAATAAAATGTTTTTTCTTTCACTTAAAATTTTGTTTTTACTTAAAATATTATTCCATTATTAAGTTTGCTACAATAATCAGATATGGAGTTTTCAACTCCTGGAAAGTTTCAGTTGTAGGATTATCTCTTTCGTTATGCTGGTAATTGTAGCATTATAGTGTAAGATTATGGTGGTCATTAGACACAATTTTGGAATTTTGGTAGTTGTGTATCAATTGATTATCTGTAAAATAATAAAATTATGATTTCTAAATTTGTAATAGAATTTGGCTTATACTTGAGATTATATTATAATTGAAAAAATTTGTTTTTTTTTGTTCTTCAGTGCATTTAGAAACATCCATTAGTATAATAAAGTATACTCTCTTAATTCATTGGTATTCAGTTATTAGAATTTCAATTTTTTTTTTTTTTTAAGAATGAAATTTTCCTTAACAATACATATAGTGTAATGGTAGAAGAGCGTCTAATTAGCCAAAGGGATATGTTTAAGTCTCTCAATACTTTGAGATCAAGTTTTGCTTTAGGCAACTTTTATCAATGAACTTGTCTAGTGTCATGGGTGTTTAGAATAGAGTGACTACCTGAATATAGCCCCTCTCTCTCCATGACCATAAGTGGTTGTTAAATAGGTGGCTTCATAGTAAGTATAATAAAGATTAAGAAATTACTTTAAATGAACAGTTCAAATATACTATTTTGATTTTTAAAGTTGTTTTTCATTTGATTAATTAATTTACACAGTTCTTCATATTACTTTTTCCCACCCTCTTGTACAGACACTTAGGGTCATTGGTACTAATTTTATCTTTAGTCTATACTTGTTCTTGACATGTGCAGGAGTTGTACTGTGAATCTGTTTCTGAAGGGATGAAGCTAATTGATGCCCTGAGCCACACACCCAGAGACTTGCATTGCCTCTGTTGCCATGTTGATGCAAAAAACTCTTACATAACTCATCTAAATTTCTTAAAAGGTTAGTTCTTTTAAAAAGTAATACATTAGTTTGCATCTTTGTCTTATTAGGACTGAGCATTGACAATAGGCGCAATTTACGATACATTTCAATAAATGAAAGACACACCTATAAACCTATTGTAGAGTGAATTGCTTTAATTGAGTTATTATTACAAATAAATGTTGACCTACCCAATTCATGAATAGTGGATTTTGACTTGTCTAAGTAAGTTTTTTGTTATAAAAAGTTTTGGTGATTAATATTGTTAAAGACTAGGAAAGTGGGTGGCAGGTGAACCAGACTTGTACGGAAAGGGGCCAATTGTAGGATGACATCTGTTTACTTTGTTTAGGAAGGGAAGCAGGCAAACTTGGAAATTTGATGAGAATTTTCTAGACTCTGTGACACTTCCACAAAGTTATAAAAGCAGCTCACCAGTGGCTCCGCAAGTCAGTGATTAGATACTCTCTGTCAGTTTCCGTAGTAGATCGCGTGTTCCAACGGGCTGGTCGTGGCCTTTACAGTGCCGTTAACAGCAAAGTGATAAGTCTTGAGGCCTCTTTGTAAATAAGCATAAGTAATTTATTTGTATATATTAATTAATTTATTAGCTGTAAGTAATTTTTAATTTATATTTCTTTTTATTTATTAGTTAGTTATTAAGGGCAAAAGTTGAAGTAATTTGTGTTGTAATTATTAAGTATAATTATTTGCGATAATAAATGAACTTATATTTATCTTTGTCTTTAAATTATTAGTGACCCAATTTAAATATTGCTAGTGAAGCAATATAAATATTGACAGTTCATAATTTTATATTTTTTCTGTTTGCTATTTAATATCCAGTTTTTTAACATAGAAATTCAAATTTTATATTTGAAAAATTTTAGCTTTTCTTTCAAACTGTTGGATGAATTTGTTAATGGTTCAAAATAGTTGAGGTGGAGATATGGGATTAATTGGGAGACCGAATTAACTTTTAGAATTTACTAAAATTTGAGTCTTTATTAACAATAACTTGTAAACTAGATATAGATAGATTTATTTATACCATTAAGTTACCTATATAATTGTAATATATATATATATAACATGTATTGAAATGTATAACATGTTTCCTATCCCTACATCTCACAAAAAATCACTGCTTAACCATTATTTCAAACTCTAATTTAAAATCAAACCATATAGTTAAACATTTATACAATAATTTTAAAAAGGCTTCCACTACCCTAGCAAACCCCTCACATCAGTAGATGTGAAGAAGAAACCATTAGCCAACATCAACAAACTGGGGTTTTACAAAACCTAATATCAAGTTTCATTCATTCATTCAATTTTACAAGATGGAAATATCAAGTTTCATCAACCATATTCCTTTCAGCAACCAATACATTACTGTAATTTATCATTCTACAGAAATAAAAGTTAAATCATCAAACAACCAACATCATTGGAATTTTATTCAAACATTATTTGAATTTATATCATCAATCTAGAAGAACTACTCTTCCAAAATATCTCTTATAACTTTAAAACCTTTAGTTATGGAAAAACAATTTGAATTCAAATTTTACTAAACTATTTGAATTTTCTGTTAATTTAAAGAAATTAAGTTTATTTAATTTAACCCAGAACTTAGTTGAATCTTTTAATGATAATGATCAAACTTCATCATTTATAACATATTACTTAATTGAATATTTCAAATATTTAAAAAAATAATACAATTGATTTTTGTCACAGCAGCACCCTCAGATTGTACTTCCAGGTATAGCTTAATTTTAAGGGGGGAGAAGTCATGTATTATAAAACCTTAACATATACTAATGTTCTCCTGACTATTATATAAATTATGCTGAGATTGTAAACATTGTTTCAAGCATTCCCAGAATCCTTCACTCTTTTCAGACACACCTTTTCTCCTTGCATTTCTCCAGTGTAAGTCAAGCCTTGTCACTTCTCCTAGAGTTTGCCCATCTGTTGTTAGAGTAAGAACTATTGTTAACAAGTTGAAATAATTCTATTTGTAAATTCGGATGTAAAATAAAAATATATCTCTTTAAAAACTTAATCAAGCTGAAAAGATTATATATATATATATATTGAAAGAATGAATTTCTAACAGTCGAGATTTTATGGAAATTATCATTAATAATTAAGCAAATTCAACAGCAGCCATTCTAGAGAGAGGGTGTGTTTTGTTAGCTCTCTGCAATTGTTTCTTTAGAAGTGATCAAAAGTGTTCAGTTGTTACCAAACTGGTCACAGTTGAAGATGTAGCCAGCCTACTAAGAAGTTTTGAGGAATTTCACTGAGGAACAAATGCACAGCAAAAGAGTGAAATACTCAATTTTTTTTTTTTTTGTAGCGAGTAGCATAGACCCCGCTCAGACCACTACTTCACAGGGAACCCATTCAATCTGCTCTTTAATGAAGAGACCATTGAGACCTCTGAAACCTCACAGCGAGTATCAAAGCCCCCTCCAATATTCGTCAAAAACAAACCAAATTTTGGACTAATGTGCAGAAAGCTGGATGAGAAAATAGGCCGTGGAAAATACATATGTATGAGCCGATAGACAGGTACAAAAATCAATCCTGACTCATCAGATTCTTCCAGAGAGACAGTACACTACCTGAAATCAGTAAACGCCCAGTTCCATGCATACTCCCTATTACATATCCAATTCATCCCTTCACCACGATCTTAACATCCCTTTTGTTCAAGACTTAATTTCTTCCCGTTTCACCCTTTTCCACTGTAAACTGCCATACCATCCTAATCCACTAGCACAAACTATGTCTTCCAATTCTGACCCCTTCAACCCTCCCCGTCGACTCAAACGAAGATGGCCCCATGACCTCCTGGGGACATAGTCTGTAAATAATTTGAGAGTGGTGTCATTGGTCACCTTTTCTCCTCATGTGATTGACATTGAATGTCATTTTTACTTCATTGTGATCAAATTACAAAATGTTTTTATTTAACAGAATGTAATAAATAAATCAAAGTTTAATAATAATAATAATATAATTAAGTTCTTCTTGATTTGATTCTCAATAGAGATTTACCAGAAAAGTTAAATTAATGAAAAAGGCTGAAAAAGTTTTTGAATAACATGTAAGACAATATTACTTGAAAGTATATAAAATTCAATAAAATGGGTGAGTTGAGAAAAAAATTAAAACTTTTATTCATAAAAAAAAAAAAAACACCTTCTCAAATAATTTAATATATTAAATAGTGTTAAATGGAAATTAAAAATGGTTGTAAATATTTATAATGCATGATTTTTATAGATGATCAAAGCTCATGGAAATTAGTTCGTTCTGTATGTCTCTCTGGAAAAGGAAGTGTAGATTTCGCTACGCTTAGTGAACACTGTAAAAAAGCTGTCATTGTGGGACAGATTGATGCTAAAACACAAGAGTACATTGAGGAAGAAAGAAATAAACCGCAAGGTAATCATTTGGATTTCTTTAGCATTATTCAAAAAATTAGAATAGAATAGAATATTTTTTTCCAGAAATCTAATAATACTAAGATATTTAATCTTGAGAAATGTATTCCTTCAAATGCATAGCTCTGGAATAGGTCCTAATAACTACTGGAAGCTGTTTATATATTTAAAAAAATAATAAGTACATTGCATTTTAATAAAAATTTACTTGTATTAAAATATATATAATACTTTCTTTACTAATAAAAATTTCCTGTTGGAAAAAGCTCTAATTTTTGTTGAAATTAACATCTATCTCTTCCGAACTTCTTCAAAATAATTATTTCAATAAAGTAAAAGTTTATATTTTTTGCTTTCTGGGACTGTGAATTTCTAAACAAATATAATAGTTACATGTTTGTTATTTAATTTTAGTCAAAACAAGCATACTATAGTAAAATTGATAGCCAAAAATTACTAAACTCTTCGTTATGAAGTTAAAATTTTAGTTGTGCATATTCTTGAAGATTCCTGAGCTAAAAACAGAGAGCTTGATTGAGAAGACAAAGAACCATTTATAGAGGCACATTGTCCATACCTCCATGGTTCAAGCAAGGCAGAACTGCAACACTTTCATATAGTTCATAAGAAAACAATACCTGGTTATGGGCCAGGTGAACTATAGCTCAAAAGTACTCTCTTCAGGTTGGCTTCACATTTATCAGCCTTTAAAAATGCTGATAAAATAAGAAAAATAATATTATTTAATAGATACTATAATTCTCCAGCTGACCTCCTTAGAAGAGATGCTTGCTTCTGCTTGGTAAATGACAATGACTGCCTACTGAGTCACTGCACAAGATAAGCCTGCCTCAGGATCCTACTTTAGAACCATTTATAGAGGACTGTAACCCATTTATAGAAATAATGTAACCCATCTTGACACTGCATTGACTGATGTAAGATATAAGACATTCACCAATGTGCCATTTGAAAAATCTAATTGATATTGGACAGAAAGATGTCACACGGTTGAATAGCCAACTACAGGAAAAAGAAAAAAAAAAAATATGCCGTGTTTTCATCATTTTTACCACTTGGTTTTCAAATTTATATAATTCCCGTAGCATAATTCTAGTGCTCTATTGGCAATTTTCTTTTGCATGATGCCTCAGATTTATTATTTAGGAAATAATAAATCATAATAAATATATATGGCTCTCTGCATGAATTAAGGATATTTCAATAATTGGAAACTTATTATAAGTTTCAAAAGTGATTTTGATTCGAGTTATTGATCCATTAAAATGAAGAAAATTAAGTACAATTAAAAAAAAATTATACTCTATTATTATACTTGTTATGATGGGCAATGTTTTGTTTTTTTACTAATTATATACTTTTTATTTTCAAAAGTATAGGCTTGAAATTTTTCTCTAGCCAATTAAATATTCAATAAGCTTGTATTTTGAATGTTACTTAAAGAGTTTTATATTTTATAATATTCTTGTTTTGCAAACAAAATATTTGATTTTCATGAGGTCACAAAAATGTTGAACTTTCTGAGAAATTGTAACTGTATTCAAATTTATTTATTTATTTATTTCTCAGTCTCCCTTTTAACCACCTAGGGTCATGGAGGGAATGGCTATCTATATGTTGCTATAACATTCTAAACATCCATGGTTTAGGATAAACTTTTATTTATTGATAAAAGCTTGCCCAGGGCTGGATTTGAACCCACAGCGACAGGATTACAAGACCTGAATAGATCCCATGAACTACCCTGTCGCCCATAAAAGTAACTTCACTCTCAGTACAAAAGTGGAACCTGTTCTGTGTTATTGAAGCTTATTTAGAATAGAAAAATTTCAGAGTCGAGAACTTGACAAAGAAATATTTTTTGTGAAAATATAATGAACTGATAAAGTTTCTAAAGTTAAAGCAGAATATTTAATTAGCTGATTTTTGACTGATTAACATTTTTCTCTACTTAAGGTTGATGTTATCAAATTTCTCTTGTATAAATATTAAATTGGTCAGAATGTTATTTATTGCATTTTTTTAAATTTTATTTAATGTATTTCATTTTATTTTTCCAGAAGACTCTAGAGAAGTTGTGTATGAGTGGCAGCAAAATTTTGATGAAATAAAAGTGTGGGTATGTGTACCTGATGAGGTCAATGCTAGAGTCTCTGTTTCTTCCACTGATTTGCATATAAAATCTGCTCAAGATGTTAGCATACTCCAGGGAAAGTTCTTTTGCCCTGTTGAAGATGGATTATCTGTTTGGCAGTTCATTGAAAGGTGAACTACGGATTAATTACAAATTAATTGATTCTCTTTCAAAATTTTCATTAAATTGGCCATAGGCAGTGATGCTTTAATCAAATCTATGTGTGCATTTATAGAGTGATCGCTATTATACTATAAGAAATTACTTCCAGAGATGGCTTATGCTATTATTTTATTCGAGTATTTAAAATAATAAAATTATATATATTGTTATTTTATATATAGAAGTTTTCTATTCAAACATCTTCAACTTTCAACCAAGAAGTTCTTTCATTTTATTGACTAATTTATTATTTGTTGTATCTTTGTTAACCAGACCTAGAAGTTGATTGTGCAAAAATTTTCTGTCGTGTTAATCTTTTTCATAAAACACTTGTGTATTTTTGTGATTTTAAAATTTCAGTGTCTTTTATGTGCATCTTCAGGGTTCCTGAAATTTGATGGTTTTTTTTATTTTTATTTTAAAGTGAGCATATTTAGTTCTATAAAACCCCTTCATCATGAACCATCTTTTGTCAGTCCTAATTTATGATTAATTGTTTATTTTGTAATTTAAATATGTCTGTTGCTTCAGGCATATTTCCCCACAGTTGAACACCTCAAAGCTGGAAATAGGATATTAAAAATACATAACATACATCTGGTCTACTTAATATGCACTTTTTTTGGTGCACTTAAGTCACTTTTTTTTGCATGTAACATGCTCTATTTAATTTCTTCTTCAGAATAACTATCTGAACTTTCCAGTGAAGATTTTGATCAATGATAATGATGAGGAATTTATTTAAAAGCAGTCTCTTAATTTCTGATATAATTTTGCATGTAGCTTAAACTTTAATTTAATGACTCCATTCTAAGACTTTAATTTACATAATGTATTTTATAATATAAGAAAGGTTTAATTTATTTTGTGCCATCCAGTTTTTTAGTGATCTGTATACATCCTTGAATTTATTTATTTAATTTCTGATATTTTCTGTTATCAGTATGGTTATATTATTTGTATAAAACATCACTCTGTAAAGTGATAGATTATGCAGATCTATGGAGTTAGTGTTATTAATCTCACAAACTACTTTCTATTTGAAAAATTGTGATTTTATTTTTATAAACTACCAGATCATTCCAAAAGTCCTATTGTTTTTATAGTTCATGATTTTTATTTTTAATCTTGAGGCTTTTGTTGTTCTATGAATTCAAAACTTAAATTCAACCGATGTAAACAAAGGTTAATCCTTTTTGAAAATAGGGATAATTTTATTCCAGTCTTCTTTGAGAATTCGATCTGACTATTCAAAATAATTCCAGTGGAAACTTTGTGTTTTTGTTATTTTATGAGTATAAACTCAGTTTAAAAGTGACTGAAGAGAGGCCATCTTTTCCAAAATATGCTTCTTTTTTAGAAAATATGTCCTTTCTGAGTGGATGGCTCAGTTTTGGTTTGCCATATTTCGTGTAGGGGGCGAGATACTCTGCCGTACTTACTCAGTCCTGCCAAAGGTCATTCATGTAAAGGAAGTTCAAAAAATAATTTAGTAGGATTCTTACCAAAGTTGTTCAGAGATCACCTTACCACTGATTATTTCTCCAACAACTGCCTGAAATTATCCCCATCAACTGGGAAAAGTAAAAAACTGGATAAATGGATTTCTCATAAACATACAGAAGCCAATAAGGTAAGCCTCTTAACTACTGTAACTTCTTTAGCTTCCTGTTTAAAAATTGAACTATTTTTAGACAGGATCATCACCTGCAACAAAAATGGGTTTTGTACCATTATTTTAGACAATTATATCAGTGGTTGTCAGCTGATAAGGAACCAAAAAAATTTTCAAAACCTGATCTCTATCCAAAGAAAGTTTTGCTAAATGTTTTTTTTACAGCCAAGGGTGTAGTCATCAATTATTATTTCCTGGATAGTTTTATTTATATTGTTATACAATTTTATTGCAATAATAAATTTCCTTTGCTTCTGTTAAGACATTTTTATATATTTATTTTCAAATGGAGAGTTTTTTTTTACCATAGATATTATTAGATGTATTTTTTTGGGGTTCAGTCAAGGTAGATTAAAAAAAAAAAAAAAATTAAAAAAAAAATGTGTATTTTTTAAATTATCTGCCATGGTTACAATGTAAGCCGTCTTCAGAGATGTTGAAAGACAATGTCATGAGAATAAAAATAAAAATAAAATAAAAACAAAAAAATTAAATGATTTACAATATTATAATATAAAATTGCCATAACTAAATATAATGTGATATCAAAAGTATGAATGTAGTAAACTATGTAGAAAAATTCAAAATACAAAAAACAAATTACCAAAAAAATATAATTAACCACTATCATGAAGTCGAGAGGGGAACTTTATGTCCCTAAGATCACATTTTCATGACTGAAGGTAGGCTTTGAAAATTGTGAGAAAATTTTTTTTTAGATGGACAATGTGGGTGGTGGAAGGATGGGGGTAAGAGGCAGTAAGCATAAAGGGAGAGCAGCCTGCTTCAAAAGGGGGAATAAAAAGAAAAAAGGTAGGATATTATTCCGGATAAGTAACTTATGGAACTAGGAGAAATGTTTTACAGGTTTATTTTGAAGGAGGCTAATGGTTTTACAGAATATTGAAAATGTTTGAATAAGTTGAAGAAATGTGTTCTGTCAGTTCTGTCATTAACTGGATTAATCTGTTATTCTTCATTCTGCTGGAAGTTAATGTGAACAGTTTTAGATAAAAGGCCTTTTTGTTCATAGGTTCAGTGGAAAGAATGGTAATGTTATCCAAGTCAAATGTGTGTTTTTCATTAAAAATGTGTTTTATGAGGGCAGTTTTATTAGTTTTTTCTTTGTCATTTTTATGATTGATAATTCTACGGGAAATAGGGTTTTTAGTTTGCCCAATGTAAGAACCATGGTAATTAGGAGTAAACAAGGAATTTTTTAAACAATATTGGTTCTGTTAGGAAGGGGAATAGGGTCTGTAAGGATGGTGTAACTGGATTTTAGTTGGTTGTTAGTGGAAAAAGCAAGCTTAAGGTTAGGGAAAGTTTTTCTGAGGGATTTCTTAATATTTTCAGAAAGTTTTGGAATATATGAGAGATAACGGAAAATGAGGTCATTATTTTCTTGGGGGAGGGTCATAGTTTGGAAATGAAAAATTCCTTCACAAGTTTTTTAATGGTGTGAGTTGGGAAACCATTAGAGAGTAGGAGAGAGTAGGTTTAATATTTTTGCTATAGAATGTCTTGTCAGAGAGTATGAGTGATCTATTGAAAAGGGTTTTTGGCAACATTTATTTTTTGATGATGAGGGTGAGGTGAGTTATAGTGGAGGATACGATCTGAGTAAGTGTGCTTTGTGTACCAATCAGTGGAGATTGAGCCATTGGTGTTACTGAAAATTAGAGTGTTAAGGAAGGGGAGTTGATAGTCAGACTCAATTTCAAAGGTAGATTTTATCTTTCCCCCCTTTCATAACAACATTTTCTTCCATAAAAATGTGTTGACGACCTTTTCCTCTTTCTCAATCCAGAAAAATCTCCCAGATTCTTACTGCATTTAACTCTTACCACCCTCGTTTCAAATTTATCATTTATCATTCATCCTGCTCAGAAATAATTTTTGGATCCTGTTTAAATTATTGGCAGACATTCAGTAATTTATTATTTTATACACAAAATATTTCAGTTAGATTTTTTACAGGAATAAAAAACGTGTTCTGGAAATAGTTTTATCAAAGAAAGATGAAGGCAGCATGTGGGCAAAGTTGTTTGATTCAAATGATTTTAAAGGTAGAGAAATTCCAGATGCCGATCTTGCTCTTGAGATTCACAGTAAACTGGCTCATCTCACATCTGAAACAGAGGTATCAAGAAAAAATTATTTGGTATTAATTTTAACAGGCTTTCTCTTGTAGAGGGTCTACTCTTGAGACAAAGTAGAATGTGTAGCTTTTGGAAGTTTTGAAATTCTCAAAAATTATATAGATAAAATATATTGATGTTCTGATCTCTCTAGGGATTGAAGATTCTGCAATGTCAAAAATAATGAACTATAAAATTATTTGGATTGCAATAATAAATTCCAATAATTAATTATATTTAGGACCACAACATCAAATATGAGCGTATCATAGTTAATCAAAACTTTTTAACAGACTTATTGAGTTGATATAATGTTGATAATCTACTGATTAATAAAAACTTTCTTATCAATATTTTATCAACATCCTACTAATAGTACCAAATGCACTCACTCTCAGTAAAATTAAATTTAAAAAAAATTAAATATACATGTCAGTCAATGGATCCTGGTGAAGAGATAAGAGTATCATATAAATGATTTAATGATTAAATTAGACAATTATCACATATTTACAATTATCAATGGAGAAAGTTTTAAGAAGTTACATGTTCATTACATGTTTTTACATCAGGAGACAATATTTATTTAGAACTTTAAGAAATGTTTTGTCAAACTTTCATTTAATGATAGCTGGAAATTATTTGAAACTGGTTCATGTATTAATTATTAATTAAACTTATTACAGCACTATTGGAGTGAGATTGTAATACAGGTTCTATTTTAAACAAAACTAATTAGATTTTGGGAAGTATATTAGGGGAAAACTCATAATGAATGTGAAGAAAGACAAGTAGTTAAAAAAAACATTTGGGATAGTTGTGAAAAATAGGAGACCTAGTTAAAAAGAAAGTGATGAAAGTAAAAAAATTGACTCAGATCTTAATAAAGTTTCTCATAATATCAAAAAATGGATTATTTATTATTAAATTAAAACCTATTCATGAAGGACCTAACATAATCACAAAAAAGGCAGAAAATTATGCTTATGTTCTAGCACCTCTAGTTAATGACTTGTACTATATTCCTCTCTTGCCTATTCAATTTATAAATAACTATGATTAAATGTAACAGATATAAAACAAATGTAATTTATGAATTTAGAAGGTTATAATTTCGTAAAACTATAATATGCCTATAAAATTGTAACCATATTATTATTTGAGGCAATTAACTATTGGCTGATTTTGATTGACATCAGGTATGGTTCGCTTGGTTGCCCCATGATTAATTGCATTGGAATAATTTGATCAAGTCAGAGTCTGGCACAGTGGTCTTTTGTTTAAACTCAAATCAATATTTCTAGTAACTTACCTAATCCGTAAGTTTTATTTATCTAACCATTTCTTTAGGGTTTGGCAAGGATTAGATTACATCGATTTCTACCTAATCGTGGAAGTGGGAGTTCTTCAAGTTAGTATGCTTGGGCCCATTCTATTTCCTATTTATCCTGTACACTGATGATATCCCTACCCATCCAAGTACTCTCTTAGCTCTATTTTCAGACAACAAGGCTATCCTATCTTCTCTCCCCGATTCTAAATCTGCATCTAAAAAACTACAAGATCTATTGAAAACATCAAGCAATGGTATGGCAAATGAAGAATAAAAATCCATGAAGTGAAATGCTTTCAAGTTAATTTCCAATTGTGGGGAAAACAAACTTTCTTAAAATTGTGAAATTTAGTAATGTTCCTTTACAACTCTCAAATTCCTTTCATTACCTGGGATTCCATCTTGACTCACGACTCCTCTAGATCAAACATACTAAAATTAAAAGACAAAAACTCAATTGATGACAAGTACTCCTATACTCATGAATATGAACTTCAATCTTACTATAGGAAACAAACTGGTGCTCAACAAAACATTACTACTACCAATCTGGACATATGGTTTAGAAATCTGTGGTGCTGCCAAGCCTTCTAACATCCAAAGAATTCAGTCCTTTCAATACAAAACCCTCAAAATAATCACTAATGCTCCCTATTACTTATACTATTCCTCCCTTCCCCAAAAACTTTTAGTACGATATCACTTTGTTTCAAGACCTCATTTATTTCTGATTCACCCTTTGCCACAGTAATCTGCCATAACATCCTAATCCATTAGTACAGACCCTATCCACCGACACCAATCCCTACAACCCTCCCAGTGGACTTAAATGAAGAAGGCCTCGTGACCTCCTGGGTTTATAACCAATTTTAGAGTGGGTTCATTGATCATCTATCCTTTAGCAATTTCATTTTGTTAATTTTATTTCTCCATTGTAGTCTACTTATAAAATGTTTTATATTAACAGAAATGTAATAAATAAATGAATGTTTAAAAAAAAATGTTATTGTAAAGAAACACTATACAGATCAATGTAGTTACTTTACCTAGTAACAATGGTTTTACTTCATTGTTTATTTTTATTTTGTGTTCGCCTCTGTCGGAATTAGATAATGTATTTTTTACATCTACTTGTGATGTTTTACAGTAAAAATTAATTACTCCTTTTAATTTAGATCATATAACCATATAGTTGTTTTTCTTTAAGGGTAAATTTACATTTTAATTCAATTAATAAGATATACCAGGTATGCAAGTTTAAAATGTCGTTTATTTCTTAAAATATATACACAGTAATTTAAAAAAAAGTATAATATATTTTATTCAAAGTACTGGCCCTCGCTTTCTACACATTTTGTCCATCTCTCGGGCAATATATGGATACCATTCCAAAAGAATGCTTCATCTTTATTTGAAATCCATTCATCGAGCCATTTTCGTACGTTTTCGAAATTGTTGAAGTGTTGCTCCGCCAATGAGTGTCCCATCGATGAGAAGAGGTGATAATCAGAAGGCGCCAGGTCAGGTGAATACGGCGGGTGGGGTAGGAGTTCCCAACCAAGCGAAGAAATCGTTTCCTTAGTCAATCTGGCTGA